>JASANN010000200.1:750099-809347 GCA_031762395.1 Calameuta pygmaea | reverse complement strand
AACGTATGTAAGTGTTTCAAGATAATTTATTCGGAAAATACGATAATGGTACAGTATGTGAAGTACAGATGTACATATGTGGTTTGCGAAAGATTAGCAATAACAATAGCATTTAAGATAGCTGCCCTGCGTGACTAATTTACGCGCATACAATTTGGCGTAACTTCCGGTACTTCTAAATATGCTTGACCAGAATTTCTGATTTCTAAGTTTTAATATTTAACTTTATTGATTTAATTAATTATTTTTATGATCCAAGGACCTAATTGATTAATATTTCAATTTGAGCGTCATTTATTTTCGACATTCTACAATTTTAATTAAATTTTATATTTTGAATAAATTTTGAAAGTAAATCAAGATCCAATAATGTTTAGTAGTATCTAAAAAATAGTGTGAGAGAGAGAGATAGGAACGAGTCGCTTGATCGCAACGCCTCTTGTGGTCACGAGGCGAAATGAAGGATCCTCCTTCCCTTCCTTCCTTTCCTTATGGCTGACTCCTCAAATGAGGAGATGTGCCAGACCGCAGACGAAATGAAAGATCAGTTCAATTCGAAAAGGGCAACCTTATTCATGAAGTGAATGAGACAGCTACGAGCTGGCCAGCTTACCTCCGAATACAGGCGTTCGAATTCCGGTATGGGTTAAAGTTCAACGGCCTTCCCCCCGCAGAGTTAAGCTTCGTCCCTATATTTCTATGTCTATGCATTTCAGCGTTTAGAACGCAAACTGTCGACCAATAATATAACATGTCCGGAGGAATTCACGTTGTGTCATTAGTCGGGACTTTCGTTTAAACGTAGTTGATAATTAAGAAAAAAAAGGGCGGAGGAAGCGTGAGTTCCGAACTCGGGAGTCTCGGACGTTGATCCAGCACGGAGTACGTGCGCCACCGAGCCACTCTATTATACTAGTTGGAAAATTTATATTTCTCTAGTTACCCACGTTCGAGGGTTTGTTTAAAGTTTTAATTCCTTACTTTATTATTTACAAAGCTTTATATGGATATTAAGGGTATTAAAATTGGCACAATTGACTACTTCATTACTACGGTTTATATAATATGCAGTAAAACAGGTGGATACAAGTCTCCCTATTTGGGTGTTCACCCGGTGTAAAATCGTGGATCTTGAAGAACACACGAATTCGTTCGACCAATCAAAAACGTGGAACTAGTTCGAGATTCTCGTTCAGATGGCGCCTCGACGCGCTAAAATACGGTTCCAGATTCTCACGCGTAGTATTACTATATATACTCGACCAATCAAAAACGTGGAACTGCTTCGAGGGCCCTCCGCTAAGATGGCGCGCCGAAACCAGAGTAAAATTGTGACCACCAAAAACAGGCCCATTTTCAATCTCCCTACTCATCTCTGGTATCAGCGAAACGCCAAAGCGTCGCTCGTTGCATTGCTTTCGCAGAGCATTAGTGTTGGTTGCCTGTTATTGTACGAGATTCGACTGAGTCTCTTGATGAAAAAAGAACATTTATGGTATATCACACGACGAAGGCGAAGGGGACAAAGAATAACTATTTTTACTGCAAAACATATAAAAATTCTTTCTTTCTTACCTTTTACTATATCCTCTCAACAATGCTTAACAATATATGTTTTGATGTTATTATATTTTCTTCTCAAGAACAGACTACATCTTCTTAAGACGGGAGTTAATACTTGTTTCTGATCATCCTTTTAATAAAATTAATGTTCTTTTCTTATGGACTTATTCCCTGTAAAAAAAATAGTATTATATGAACAAATTTTCACTGTTTACGCATCTAAGGTATAAAATTTAAACAGAATTCACCAGTCATATTCGTTTATTCTTTTTGAAACTTGCATGTGATTGGTTAATCCTGTTCAAACCTCAAATGTTGGGAAAGACCCATTTATTCTCATGATTTTTACGCAAGATGGCATGGAACATGTGATGAGAATGTATTATTTTTTATTGGAGTTCACAAGTTGATACATACCGTACTCCTAGATGAGATATTGACAGATCGAATCCATTTAATTGTTATTAAACTGTGTAAAATTACCGTGTTAATGAATGAATGGAATATAAAGTAATTTTTTTCTTAAAAAGTGTATATTATATACTTTTTTTAAATTATACTTCTACAGTCAAATATTGAAGTAATAATCAGGGGAAATGACTGCACAATATAATAGCTTGATTCCAGTGCAAGAGAGTGTGGAGTTCACGTTAGAAGATGCATACGATATGATTAATGATATCAAAAAGGAACGTGAACAAGAAATTGAAGCGTTATTAGATGCAGAATCAAATAATGAGGTTGTTACTTTAAAAGAAACAACCACAAATGAAGTAATTGCAAAGAAACAACAAATTCTCATTCAAAGTTTGTTGAAACGCATCCAATCGGATGTACCCAAAGATTATCCAATACCAAATACTCCAGATTTATATGCAGATTTAATGAGAAAAATGGATGATGAAATTCAACACTTACAAGAACGCATGCATGCTATGACAGAGCATCTAAAGGATGTTAAAAAAGATATATCTTAGTAACTATTCAATATACAATACCTATAATAATCTAGAATCATAAATAAAACCGTAACAAGATTTCTTAATAAAAATTGTTTCAGTTTAGAAAGTAAAAAAATAGGATTACAAAACATGAAGGAAGCATATTTACTTGCAATGGAGAATGTTGCTAGTAAAACCTACAAGGAAGAAGTCAGTGTCACTAATCGTTTATTTAAACTTGTAAAAAAAGACTTGGTGAGAACAGAAACTAAAATTAATTACTTTAATAAATTGTCGTTGTATAATAAAATAGTTGTAAAATATTACTTTTACAGCATACAGTTGTGAATACTATTTTCCCAGACAATGAGGGATTTCAAGAAATGTTAGGGGTAAGTAATGTTATGTACAATAAATTCAAATATATTAACAAAATTTTTTTAAATATCTTCATAACTGTTTTAGGACCTAACAACAGCTTATACTAAAGGTGGTGATGATCTTTACATTGACATACTTCCTGAAACATTACAATATGCCAAATTTCTTGTTGAAGCAGATATAGCAGTATATCACCGAAACGACAAAAGTAAAATTAGACTAATTGATTTAGTGTATCATTAACTATATGTAAACTCACTTTATCTTCTAACGTAAAATATGAAATAAAAGTAAGGATATGAAATTAGAAAAGCGAGGTACTAAATTGATTGTATATTCTTGAGCACACAATATTGTCACCGCAAAAAGGGTTTGTCCGAGTCGATGAATTGCTATTGATTAAATGTCAAACACGTTTGGAGACATTTATCTCATGGTCTTATATTCTGCTAACTTATGATCAATTTCATAAATCACCACATGAAAGGTGCTCTTTCTCTCAGCACCCGAACGCCAATGCGTTCCCACTCTTGTCGGCCAATCCATAATTCTTGAGCTGATTCCAAGCAGCTTAGAATTGCAGCACCCTTCCACGCTGTCATTCCTGGATCCATTTCTTTAGGTTGTGTTATAATATCCAATTGTTCTATCAAAAAAGGAAAGGAGAATCCACTTAATAAATAAGATTATTACACAAAAGAAAGAAGTAACATTAAGCTACTCACCAGCTCTGTACATATACGGAATCTGTAGAGATATTCTGTTATGGAGCCACATGCCAATACCTTGAAACTTCATTCCTGAACCAACAACTAAGACACAGCTGTACATTTTTCTCTTTAAGTCGTCAGTTGCTGTTACAATAATTAATTCATATGGACTATACTTTTAGAAGTGTTATAGACATTTTATACAATATGATTATTAAACTTACGACAGCGATCGATGCTTTGTAATACTGCATGATCTAGGCCTAATAATTGTTGGGGCCCAACAATAAAATCTCGCGGTGCATCAAGATCACGATTAGACAGAGTGATAGGCGCAGAATCTACTGCATCCACAACAACCTCTTCTTCGCCTGCAACAGCTGGCGTTGCTACTTCTTCTTGCATCTCTAAAGTTTGTTCCAAGTTTTCTTTCATTCCTCTTCGCTATAATAAATGTATCTTTTTGAAAACACACTCAACAATATTAATAATTATCAACACATAGTATACGTTCTACGGTAACTTACACTGGTTTCCCGTAAATAATTTTCATCGTGAGGATCCTCTGGATCACCCATAGATCGTTTTTGAATGTGAACATTGTGCGTTCCCGTTACTTTAAATAATTCCGGTTGAAAAAGGCTTAAGGGTGCGACTAAACACTCATCACCGACCTACCATATATATATATATATATATCTGTCATTCATATAAATAATAATATATCTAATTACTTATTCCTTACTAAAATAATGTAATACCTGAATAGTATACTTCTCAGTATGTTCTTTAGGCTTTCTCACAACAAACGTTTTTTCTTGAGACCCACAAACATTTAAATCAACATGGCAAAAGTCTTTCTTCAACTGATTCAAAAGTAATGCATCTAATCTGTTGGAAGGGTCACAATTTTTGTATGGGAAGGCACATTTCTGAAGTAGCCAAAAAAATGTTTGAGTAATATCACCGCCACCATAATCCATACGCACGCGTGTATTCCTATGTGATATTCCATCTTCCACACAAGAAACTGATGTTTTTTGATCCCCAACATCAACTACACAAGCATATCCTAAACCTGCTCCAAACGTAGCGGCAACATGATCCTTAAATTAAGGATTTGTATGAATATCAATTGTGGAATAATGTTATTCATGTAAGAAAATTGAATCACACCTGTAAAAGGAAGCATCCTCCAAATCCTATATCGCACAACATTAAAGTTGTTAGTTCTTTCAAATATTGTCTATTGTAAATATCTGGTATAATTAGAACTGCACGATAATGCCTTAAATCTCTAAGAGGAATATCCATTTTTTTTGTCAGGACATATTCCCAAATAGTTTTCAGGTCTGCTAAAACAGCCCTGAGACTTCCTCCTGGACCTGTATGCACATTTAATTCTCCTCTTCTATAAGGAAAATGTATATTTAAATTCTCTTCAGGATTTAAAGACAATATATCATCTCCAACAATGACATCCTGATCTGTTTTTAGCCAGTCTCCACTGGAAGGTGACTGAATTTCTGGATTAGATCTACGATTAAATGCTGCAATTTGTTGCGGAGGAGTTGCATATCTTCTTCGACCATCAGACTGTAAACAAGACTGAAGAGTATGAGACACTTGAAGTCTAGATTCTTCCATTGCCTGGGTTAATTCCTTTGTCTATAAAATATTTCATAAATTGAGTTACGCATTTAATTTATGTTATAATAATTATGGACACAAAATTACTTACACGTGCCACTTGTGGTGGAAGAAAGTTATCCTTATATTCTATACCTCCTGGTAATCTTCTTCTTGCTACAGCATTTAGTAGAGTATAAGGATTCAGGTCTGATGCTCGACCCATACGAAGATTCATAGAGCCAGGATGAATTATTATTACTGTTTGAGCTTGAATCTGCTAAAAATTGTAAATACACAAATATTGTAAGTATAAACTTAAACTTTGTATTACAAAGATTATAATGTATTTGTATTTACTTCCGCACATGATTCCTGAAATACTGGCATGTTCGCTCGATATACTTTAATTGTTATGCATTTATCATTTATTCCTTAAAATAATATACAATATTCACGGATGCGGTAAACAACATTCATGACTACGTTTACACGGCGGTGTTATTTCAATTTAGCTGTACAGATCTGATGGAAATAACAAATCACAGATGTCTTCTTAGAAATATTTGGGATTGATCAATTCCGTTAGATTAGATTAACTGTAGCTCATTTTCTTCAAACCGGTTCAATGCATAAACTTCGTTTATCTTCAAAATGCAAGTATCTGATTAGCTAATAGCACAGTTAAATCAAGTTCATGCATTGAACCGCGTCGAAGAAAACAGGCATAAGCTGGAATAACATCGTCGTATGAACGTAGTGCATGGATATATTTTCACCATGCAGGGTTGAAATAGAGTTAACCAATCAAGTTAGTTTACACCGCTCAAATCTTGTTTTTAATTACTTAACTGCATTTCAATCGTACATAGCGGAAAGATACCTTATGCCATGAGAAGTTTGCGCGCTGAATAATTGGCTTATTTTCCACCGTGCAGAGTTTCAAATAAAGTTAAGCAGCCTCATTGGTCAATTCCATTCAACTCCTATACGCGATTGGTTAACTCTGTTTAAACTCTGCAAGGTGAAAACTAAGCCATTGTAATAAGAATGGTGCGTCAGATAAAATTATTGAAGAAATGTCCACATATACAGAAACGTCCAGTCGTCAGGTGGCGCGTCGACACTGAAATAAAATTTGGACTATGAAAATCGGTTCATTGGCAATCTTCCTACTCATCTCTACCTAAACAATTTTTATTTAAATGTAAAATAAGCTGGCACGTCTTCCTCAGTAGAGGAGACAGCCACAAGGAAAGAAAGAAAGGAATCTAAAATAAGCATGTTCAAAGGTAATTTATTTAGCTATAGAAAATTATTTCAAGACGTACTTTGTAATAAAATAAATTGTTTAATTAACTCTTTCTTGGTTTCTGTTTTTTGTTTATTGTTTCGGCAACCCAATAGATTTGTTCTCGTTATCTACAATTTCTGCACTTTTCCAAGGGGTGATTACTTAAGAATATCATCAATAAGAATTATCACTTTTTGCAAAAGTTTAGAAAGTATAGGTAACGAACTAACGAGAACAAACTTACTGTGTGATGTTAATATGACGTAGTGATATGACTATTTCCTGTGTGAAGTAAGCAAAGTTGGAACAGCTGTTCTGCTGGATGGTTGCTTTGACAGGGAGATTGACGGATAAGCGAATGATTTATCAAAAATTAAGGCATTTAAATGTTATCGCAAATATTTCGTGGAGAAACTGAGAATGCTGCCGTCAAAAGGAAACGACAAATCAACACATTGAAAATTTTTAATGCCAAGTAAGATATTCCCGATATTTGTAACCTCTTATTAACCTCATTTACTTACATTTACGACTTATAAAATCGTATTACAATCTCAAATTAGCGTCGCACATTCGTTTATAATTTTCTTTTATCATCAGCGTTGTTCCTTTTGTCCACTTTGATCTGAATGACATAACATTCAAAGTACTACAATTGTTGCAATGCCTTAAGAATTTAATCATTCATAGTAGTTCCTCACATTTAATGTGTTATCTGTTATTGTTTTACTATTAATGTACACGACTTGTTTTGTATGCAGAATCATGGTAAATAAGATGTCTCTGTTGTTCAATTAAAAAGAAATAGAAATACTTACATGTTTTTTGTTATAGTACAGATATCATAGTGAGGTTGATGTGTTAATTTAATGTTGAAGAATGAATATTAATATTAATAATAATTACGTTTCAATATTGTAATTGTTTCTTTAATATATAGAAATTTAGTAATTTATGTAAATCTACAATCATAACTACACGATATGAAATGTTAGTTGTTTAGCAATCTAATTATAAATGTTTATATACATATTTTCTTCATTGGCATTACAGTGTAATAGAATTGAAAGAAGATGTGGAGTACCAAGTGCAGTTTGATGCTGGGGACAAGCGAATGGCTATCATGGTCTCGTTAACCCCAGAGTTTCCATTGGAGAAGCCAGTCCTTAGGGTTTCTCCTCCAATTACGCATCCTTGGTGTAACGAACACAGTGAAATTACTAGTGCTCCAGGATTGCTAAATGTAAGCCAAGTTGGTCTCCTTGTTTCTAATAAGATACCTAATTTATACTTTTTGTTTGACCACAAGATAAAGATATACCTTAAACTATTTAAATTAGCATATTACTTCAGAATCAAAATAATGACCATTTAAGAGGAAGCAAGTAATCCTTGCGTTAATGTAATAAGTTTATATTTATGTTAAACAAAAGATGTCTAATTAAATGTAAATATGTATATATATTGCATATACATATATACATTGTGAATAGAAATACTACTAAACTAAAAACAGATTTACTGTCACATGGCTTTAAAATCAGTATGTTAACAATTTTTTTGAAAAACAGACCAGTCATTTCTTTAAAAGCGAATATGATTTCTAATTGTATCTGTCCAAATTATGTTGCTACTATAATCATTAACGAGTATCCTACTCTCAACTACTGTACAATAAAGTGACATGTAGTTTCAGTAACAACTGTCTTTTTTTCAGTTTACAGTACACAGCGACCTTGGCCGTGTTGTTCAAGCTATTATTAGAGAATTTAGCAAAAATCCGCCACAATTATTAGAAGATAGTCCTCCAGCAACAACCATACCCCACAGAGGTATTAATTGTACTCTTATATACCATTTAAAATGAAAAGACCACTATCTGTGTTATAATTATATATTGGGTCTTCATGGATGAAATTTATAGAAAAAAAGGCAAAGTTGGTTGATAGCTCCAAATTTCATCCTTGCCAACCCAATATTTGGTATGTTAGCAACCTCAATGATCTTTGGGTATGACACTGTTACAGATCTTCAAGAAAGGGCTTCGCCATCCTATGCTCTGCAGCAATACATAGACCTTCCTTCAACGTCCTACAATTCATATTACGATTCACAGTATCCGCAATTCTCCTCCTCAAATACCAACACGTCTGTCTATAATTACAATTATACAAATTCCGGGAACACGTATAATTCGAATAGCCAGACAAATTCCTTCGCAATACCATCTCATCATTCAACGTACATTGTAAACTCTGGAAGTAGTACTTTACACAGAACTAATCCCACGCATTACACCACGAGTCAACATGCATCCTCGTACTTAAATTCACATTTCATCAATGCGAATTATAGACAATCCGTGCAAAGCCACGTCCAAACGAAGGCGCCCCAGAGTTTAGTCTTCCCAGAACTGAATAATTTGAGTAACGAGGAATTGAAAAAACTCAGTGAAGACGAAGACAGGCTGGATGAGTTTTTGGAAAAGCACTCACAATTGAAAGACATTAACACTGCTGTCGAAGATGCTATAGATTGGGTAGAGAAAACTGCCAGTAAGTAAAGCCTCTGTTCATCGATGCATTATATTTATATCTTACAAATTCTATTATTAATAATGATTATCTCTTTATAATTTTCAGCGGCGAATTTAACCAAAGAGCCTGAGCTTAAGCAGTTGCGCGATGAGGTTGCAGAAAAAATTGAAACCGTCACCACATTGAAGGCTCGGTATGATCAGCTTATTCAACGGTACAATAAATTATCTGAAGTGTTTACACCGGATCATATAAAGGAATGTTTGAAACAAGCTGCGGATGAGAGTCACGAAAGAAGTGAAAAGATAGCCGAAGACTTTCTTAATAGAAAGATTGATGTTGAGAGATTTTTAAGTACATATATTGAATGCCGAAAGTTAGGACAGGCGAGGAGAACTAAGGAAGAAAAGCTTGCGCATCAACTAAACGAGTTGAAACGGGCTGGTTACTAATTCTGTAAAATCAGTTTTCTATTAAAAATGAACAAACTGTACATAATTTTTAGTTAAATGATATTATGGGTTTAAAATTGTCTCCGCGTTCGTCAGATGTGTGTTGGTATCTTGGTGATCCGCGATTAGAGAAAAAAAAACTTTTATAACTTTACATGGTATAGCGGTACGTCGAATTCCTTTTGCTGTGTTATATACTTGAGTTTCAAATTAATTTGATTGAAAGGCTGTTTCGGGAATACTTAATAAAAATTCAATCGATGGATTTGGCACGTTAAATACATTCCAAGAGAGTAATGTATTTCACATTGTTCAGATTGCATCAACAATTTCCAGATGTTAAGCGTTAATAATATACAGCGTTCCATGTACTTCTTAACAACGAATTTATCAATATGCTAAGATATCAAAGTGGTTGTTTGTAAAAAAAAATTTGAAGATAAAATAATGAGAAACTTCAAATAATCAAGACATTACTCTGAGTATGTAACCGTCACTCATTTAGAGAATATAATACAGCATCACATAATTGTACGCTTTGGATGTTGTAGAAAAATGTGTATAAAGTCAAATTAATTTGAAACATAGTTATGTACTAGGAGCAATAAATAATCGTTTACTGATTTATTTATTCTGCTATCGTGCTGTGAAGTAATGTGCTGCCATTTTTTCTGAGGCACATTTTTTTACTATGTAAATAATTATATAAAAAATGATATAATTCAATTTGGTCTTTGAGTGTTCGCGGTCTGATGATATGGTTACACATATGTAATCTGTGAGTCTATCCTATGGATGTTCCTAATGTAAAATATTACCTAACATGAAGTTTAGTAATGAGATTGCAATCAGTAACATTTTTATTACTCGGAACCATCAGTATTTAATATTTAAGCTGATCAACATGTTTCGTGAAATATTTATAATTGCTTATAGATAAACTCACTTTTCTGTGAGTTGTGTTCCTAGAAAACGCATAAGAGTGGCCCAGTACACAACCTTTACTGATCCAATTATAGGTACAGTAGGTCAGTAAGGACCCATGATTAGTCGCTCTTACGTGTTTGTTGAATTCAAAATAAGGGAAATGATTAATAATATACCTTATTGCTACTTAAAGATTCTTTTAAACTTCTAGGCTCATAGTGATATCTAAAGAATAATTTTATATGCCACGTATATTATGCAGTTGTATTGCATCGCAGTCTTTGAAGATTGTTCCAAGTCTTGAAGTGAATTATCCATTAGTAAAATAATTTATAAATGAGTAAGGCACTTTTCTTTGAACAATGTATGCAAATTTTTTGTTTGACAGGTAATTTTAAATGTTACTGATTTACTAACTATAATATCTTTGACTAATGCATGTAAGGAGCAGATTCAATTTTAAGCCCGAGAGAGTAAATAGATTGCGTTACGCGCTTCTCGTTGATGCTGCAATGTTGTATTTACTTTATACATTGAAAATCGATAATAACTGTATTATAATAGGATGTCTGGAAATATAAACAAATATTTATATTAAATTATCCCAATAATTATATACCTTCACCTAATACAATTTCAAAGTGTAGAAAACAGTTAAAAAAAGTTACTCTCTAAGCAAAAGCTGAACTAATGAAGAAGTTAAAACTATTTTTATTGATTTATATATTGCCCAGGAAAATCTAATTGTTAGAAGGATAATATACGTATTACCCTTGTCAAACTAAATACAATCATCAATGTGTAACTTCTATAGAGATTTAGTTGAGAACATATTATTAGTGAGTTCTTCTCCTTTCTCTTTTTCCACAAAGAACTTGGTTTTTTTATGTTTCAAAGACAAAGCATGGAATTTTAAACTCTTTTTATCAAAAATAACAATTCAAAACAATTATTCAAGAAAATGTCTCTTACAAGCACATTCCTTTTTAATAAATTATTTAAAAGAGCATTGTAAAGTTATTTAAAAATATTAGGAGATTTAGGTAATGAAGGAAAAGGTTTTTACACATGACCTTCCTTAATATGGATTTAATGCGGCAACTTGACTAAGCATATCAATGCTAGAGAGACCTACATTTTTTATATATAGTTACTATTAGGGTAATCATCCATGCCCAATCAGTCTTATTATTTCATTATATGTATCTGCCTTATTGTCTGTGCTTGACTCGTCAACACTTTAAATCGATAAATAAATTTTCTACTGATAATAATGGCGACTATACATTTAGGCACAAAATATATGTATTGCATCTTAGATCCCTTCGCATGCCTGAAAGATCTACGATGGGAATAAAGAATTAGAGATATTCGTATGATATATATATATATGTCTTAAATATCGAAATAATATAAACAACTATCTATTTACATGTCTTAATACAATTTAATAACGTGATTGAAATACCCATTGACAAATATTTGTGATGACAAGAGCAACGATACGACTCTGTACTAATGTAAAATTCAATTTTTTCAAACTATGCCGCTCGAGTTAAAATTTAGCAATGTCGGCGCATTCCTACTTCTATAAAATATCTCTTATCATTAGATGCCTAATGTATGGATTTTAATTTAAGATCGTTGAGCAGGCATCGCCATTAATAAGTCTACCTAACTGCTCGCAATTGTTATGAACATAACGAAAAATATGAAAAAAAAAAAAAAACAATAACTAAAGAATAATTAAAACAATTCTATCACTCAAAAAATAGCACGAAGAGTCAGCACAATTGAGTGGGACCTCTTTCATTAATAAAAATTGAATGCTGGCATTCATTGTTGCTAAATAACAAGCGCAAAATCCCGTAACAGAAAAGAATATCATATGTATATTAACCGTAACGTCTAGTTAGTATTTTGATTTCTCAAAATGGATTTTTGCTATAGTAGTTAATCGTTAAATCTTGTCTATACACCAAATGATTTCTAGAATCATGAATTTCTATTTTGTTCTGTTACACCAGGTGACTTCTTCTATTCTCAAGCGAAAGAAAGATACGTTCCGAAATACTCACTGCAAGTGCTACTATACTTAGCAGTATTCCTGTCATTCCACGAACGTATTCGTAATACTGGCAATAAATTTCGGAACGTAACCAAAGAAAGATATTTCTATGCAATAATCTGAGAGGCAATTGTTTTTGCTCGCTCGAACTTATCAAAATATCGTGTGTTATTTAGACAACGACATCTCGTCGAGGAAAAATATAAAAATTAATTTTGAATAGAGTCTGAAATATGTTTGTCTATCCACTTGCGAATGCGACATAACTTTTTACAAAACAAAAGTATCGGATTTATTATCTTGCTGAATATATTACTGAAAAAGGAAAACCTGTTATTGTAATTTGGATGATTCGTTGTTCTTTAACACCGTATTAACAAAGTTCGTAACAGTTTTGTGGGAGGAAAGTGAACCTCCTTTTTTAAATCCGGACTCTCAGAATGAACTCAGGCACAGAAGTGGAGTTATTTGTTTAAATCTGGTACCTGTTTTTCGGTACTGTGTAGAATTATAAAATTATATGCAAAATGACATTTCAACTTGTACACTATTTAAGTACACAATAATCTCAAGAAGAGGGCAGAATGCCGAAAATAACAGAGTTCAAAAGAAAGTGGCAAGACCGGCAAAGAATACGAGGCCTTGAGGTACATCTGACCGCAAGCTTAATTACTGTAATACATTTATAAAATTAACTCGTATACTGTGAATTCTACCAAGGCTCTTCTTTTCTCTCTTCTTTGATGCGTTGAATTTCGTGTAGCTTAACCAAATAAATCGGTCTTCGATGTAATCTTCTTAATGGCAGGCAAGATGCGAATAGCAGTGTACTGACCGTAACCCAACGGTATCCTAAGATCGCAGCTCTCTTTTCTCTTTTTGTCGTCTTCATCCTGCTGCTGGTTTAGAACCCATAGGGAACCGATTAGTGAAAGGAAGAAGGTCGTGACCCCGACGATACCTAGGAGACAGATAAAGATAGTCTGCACGACAGGCAATATCTGCAGGCACAGTCTCAAGAGCAGCAACAAATCACTGGGTAGCCCCGGGATATGCTGGAATGTTAAAATAATAATGTATTCACTGTAATCATAGTCTTTTTTCATATTGAGAAATTTTAAGAAATAGTCTATATTTACCAAGTCAGTCCAAAAGAGAGGAACAGTCAGGTCATTAAACGGCGTCACTTTTGGATTATAGACTGTGTGGTCCATTACGAGATTAGTCTGAAGTCTAGAATTCACGTATAACGGTATTCCCACCGTCTGGAATAGATAAAAAATATTTTTTGATTTAATATTAATAGAAAAGAACGTATACATATATGTGGTAATGAAAATAAACAAGTATAAGACTATATTTATTGACGCAAGATCCTTATTTGTTTTATGTGATAATAAAACTTTGCGTTTAAGTGTTTACCGGCTGAAGCAGAATTTTGGTACGATGTTTCTCTTCCTCAGGATGAAGACCGTCTACGCCCTCCAAGAGAGTCGGGTCAGCGTCAAGGAAATGTGGTAAGGAGAGGGCGGCTGGAATATCTGCAATGCACAGTAAAAACAATATTCATTGAATATGTATTTTTTTTATGAACCTTTAACGATCAAGTATTTCAATGATTTCCAGTCCAACAAGTAAGTAGCCCTCGAACTGCGAACCGGTATTGCTGCTAGTCGCAGTTATTTTCATTAGTTAACACACTTTCATTAAACAATTTTTTCTTTTTACTTTTACATCTATTTTTAATACTCTAGGCACTGTTCGTTCGACTAGGAAACTTTGAGACGATCATCGAAATTACGTTAAACAGATAAATCTAGAAAATTATTGAAGTCTCGATGACAACCTTTATCGCGTATTGGTATACCGTTTTTATTTATTGTGACGTATATTCGTTTGAAGGTTTGTAATTATTTCTTCGTCGCTGACTGTACTGTCGTATGTACATACATATATCATCTGCCATAGCTACCATTCCTTTTAGCTATAGTCGGTGCACGAGTTCAATGTCTTTTTCTGACAGTTCGCAAAATAATGCAATTCTTAAGAAATGACAGGCGGGTTTCCATAAAAGTACGGAAATATATATACTAAAATAAAAAAATATAATATAAATCATTGCAAAACCAGGCATATGTTATGAGAAAAATGCTATGCTGAGACGTGTGGTTTGCTGGACTTAAATGTTTTTGATCCGTCAAAAAAACACATCAAACTCGTGGACCGACTATAGTAGCATTACATCAATTTAGATTGTAGGGAAAGATTGCAAACTGGCGACTTGCATAATGAACGCAGATTCATGTACAGAGAAAAATGCAAGAAAGTAATATGTATACCGAACTTAGAGATAGGAGTTAACCCGCGAATCGATAGAATGAACAGTCGCGATATTTTAGCGAAAATCCTTGACTATTTTTCACTTTTTCAAAAGAAGCACATTGCTTCACTTCGCATAAACAGACTTCGCAAAGTGTCCTTTAATACGAAGGTTTCGCGCGTCCATTAAAGTCTAACCTATATTTTCTCAATGGTGTCCCTGTAGAGAAGAAGGCCACGGATCTACTATACGTGCTATTCTCATTAAACTGTAAAGTTCAGAGTGTGACATTTCCCATCAAGTTCCGAAACATCATCTGCTGTGAATTTTTCATTATCACCCAGTCAGGTCGGTTCAACGTAGGATATTTTTATGGATCGATCGGCTTGATCATAGTATCAAAAATTTTATGAATCTATACCTGTAAAAGTTTCGACCAATAAGCCTATTTCATTGTCTCTCTGTGTTTATGCAATATGTGAGTAATAAAATGACTTTTTCTCCAGGACACGTCTCCTAATACGTCTTTCAATATTAGCAGTATTATTGCTCTGAAATATTCAGAATCATCTGAATATTCATAAAAACATGCTAATAATAATAAAGTTTAACAAGCAATATTTAAATAGCTACAAGGATTACGTGGAATTTCTCACTCGTGTTAACAACGATGTTAAACAGATTCTTTTTCTTCTTAGAATGGAACATGCAATATTATTTCACTCTACAAGTTTCTTTTTTTCAATGTTTTTAGCATACAGTAGAACACAAACAACATCAGATAGATCTAAGGAATAGATGATATTACAACTAATAATTACGAAAGAAATTATGTTCTTACTGTAATAACAAGGCGTCACGTCGGTCAGACCTTTCTTAAGGCACTTTTCCATTTTACGGCAATAACATTCATTGTCCGGATTTTTATCCGGCGTCTCGAGAAAATCATCGCTGAGGCTGTAGAGATAAGCCGGAAATCCATTTTCAACAACTTCCTTCTTGAAGACTATTGGCATAGTACGACAGAAAGCTTTTCTGTATACGCGAAAAACAGCGTTCCGATCCAAATTGTCAGGGAATATACAGCCTTCGGTAGCCCCTTGAACACGATTGCATATAGTATTGCTGAAAAAATGTAAATTTTCAAAGGTAAAGCTAAATCTAAGAAAGAAAGGGAAACGAAGTATATACCATATAAGAGTAATGAAAAATGTATATTTACGCAGGATTAGTCTCGTTTCCTTGAACATCGACGTAGCCCCAATTAGCCAAACCAGGACTTCCGTTAAAAGACTCAATGCTTAAGTACCGTCCAGCTTCATCGGCCATATTTTCATTTTTCTTCATGTTCATCACCACCGTGTTGTCTCCTTCGTCGTACATCTGTACAGAGATTGAAAATATACTTTAAGCAACCTGCACTGGAGGAAAAGTTCCGGTTCTTATTTCTCAACCGAACGAGCGGCCAAGTTTTGCAGTCGATATGCATTAGAATCAATTAATCTCATTTCTCGCACACTCTAAACGTCAAGTCGATTGCGTATTACGTGTTCTCATTAATTAAAGCGCTTTAGCCATAATGTCAATAAATGGTTCATAAGATCATAGTGAAAGGATTTATTGAGAAATTATTCCTATATACATGCTAGTGTCCTGCTGCCAGTTTGGCTAGGTTATGTGGTAATATCCAGTTATCGTAAATCAGTGCATATTTACTATTTTTTCAATGTTTATATACAGCTTCAAGTATTTAGCAACAGATGATTTCAACTACCAGCTTCTTCAAAGATTCGATGAATCTTGACTGCGTACATATTTACATTTACCATCTTCATAGTATCTTTCTATAGCCTCATCATCTCTATCGGTAGCAGCATAGTGACTCACGAATACGAAAAACATGGAATGATATTACAAACAGATATTTGCAATAAGAATTTACATTAATCTTAGTTACGGTAGGCTATACCAGGAATCTCGCCAATTTACACTTTTGAGTAATGACTGTTTTTCGCGATGAATATAATGAATCTCTAAAAATGTCTTACGCATGACAGACTTAATAATTTCCATCAGAAAAATAATCACATCGCTACGCAACTCGTCAACTCTCCTTGTCTATGTTAAACCGGTAAAGTGCGCACAAGGATTAAATAGTTGTTTACCGTTTATAGCGGGAGAATCGGAATATTTATAATTCGAATATAATTTTCGTGCTCAAAGAGAAATATAATTATCTGCAAATTTAATTACTCACCCTGTCCAGTAAGCCGAATTTTTGAAAATTGATGAATTTCGGTACGATACCACCGGCTAGCTGAACCAGAGGATCCTCGTAACCCCACAAGTACTCGTAAACGGAGATGTTCAATATAGGCTTGCTGTCCAGATAATTCGTCAGTCGTGCAAGAGGAAAATTAACAAAGAATCCTGCATTACGTAGGGCTGACGTAATTCCCTATGACATCAAACATAAAAAATCTATTGAATATGCCTGATAGAACATTATACGCACGTTGCTTGAACGCGCTAAAAGAAAGTATTTATTATAAATTCGACACGTCAACTTTTTAACGCGGAATATGCATGCGCTTCGTTCTTACAAATCTCAAGATGAAATACGCTTCTGACGTTGTATGGAGATACGGCAAACGGAACTAACCACACAAAAATACCAACAAACATTTCCATACTCTATCCTGCAGTATTCTTAAAGGTCAGTTTTCATTGATAGGTATAGGTGTTATTTTCCAGTAGGAATACAGTACCTCTCACCTTGCTAGTATTTATATATAATATACGTATATTGCATATCGCATCAACATGTAATAAAATCAATGTCAAAGATCAAGTTCAGGAAGCATATGATAAACAAAATCTATGAACGAATCAACACGTTTTTTTTTTTTATTCCATTTATGACATTTGACTGTTATTGATACTCTTGATAACTTTTAGTCATTTTTATATTACGTCTTAAACCATGAATCAACTTAGGAATAATGTTCGAATTGAAATGATTAAAAGTATAATAAAAAATTGAATTCTTGAAACTCGACGGCATTGAGATAAAATTAGATTCCCTGCGTTTACGATCAAAATGAATGTTATGAATGAAAAAAGAAAATTTTTTATTAGAAAGTATAAATGAATTATAAGGAAAGACGTGTCCTCGCTGTTTTATCAGTCCGTTATTATCGCGATTAATGGCTAAGAGTCTTTTACATTGATAAATCATTCTTTTAACGGAGGTTGTTAGTTCGCTGCATTAATCAGAGGTGTAAATATGAGAATCAAAACTCTAAAAAGAAATTCAGCTCAAATTAGTCATTACGCATGAACAGACTTTTTCAATTATCTTCCCGGTGTTACTTCCCTGTCGTTGAAATAAGAAATTCATGATAATAGACATGTCGTGTAGTTAGCCGATGACAATTAAGGAATAAATAAAGTAAAGCAAGATGGACTTTCAACTTCACTGTATATTGTCAACCTTTGTCTGCCGCTATTAATGTTGCTTTTTATATGACAAAATAACATCCGTCTTGTAAGCCAATAATTTTTATGCTATTTTATTAATGCATACTATTAAGGTACATCGCAAACACTGTGCAAGACCTTGTGATACACTTGCGTGGCAATTTTTAAATTCGAACACACGCTTATCCAATAGAAGGTTTAACGCCAATGAATTTGTAAAAAATTGAAAAATTCATTATACGAACAATTACTTGTAAATATTAAAATAGTTTTTACGTACCAGCATTGGTATATTAGGTACCATCACAAGGTCCTTTTCAGGGTCTCCCACGGACATTTCTGGTATATACAGTACCGTCCTCCTTGGCGTATATGACATCGTGCCATTGTTATTCCACGTAACATTTTCGTTTTTCAAAATTTCCCTATGACGTTAAATATATAGTATATGTTATTTTCCAATTGCGCTATTGTATAAATAATGCAAAGGCTAAAAGCAATGAATTCTTACTTGTAGACGTAAGGACCTATTTCTTGGACTTTAAGTTTCTCTTCTCCATTTAGAAATTCAGTAGGATTGGTGATGTTAAATATGTAAACCTTAATGTAAATGTCAATAGGTGGTGTCTGCCATATCGTAAATATCGTAGATCCTGGAGCCATTTGTAGTTTCTAGAAAAAAAAAAAAATGCATTTTCAGTATTCTTTATGCGCTAAGTTATTCTTCCATTTTTTTTATCAGATATTGAACAGAATGACGTATATTCCGAATTAGTCACCACATTCGTGAAGTATATTCCAATAAACTGCATATTGATTAGCACAGGACCTGTGCATTCTTACTTCAGATTGAAATAATGTACTCACGTATTCCAGAAGCGTCTTGATGGGATTGATGATGTACAATGCGTATGCGAAAGCGCTGCATATGATGCCTACCATGAATAGGATAAGACATTCTGGAATGAAACAAAAATTCCAATATTAGTAACCAAGTATTTTATTGTGTGAAAAATTATTGTAAATTTAAATAACCGCCCGCTAAATTCTATCAAACTAATAAATGTCTATGAGCAGTGCTTTATGTATTGAATCTACGCATTATACATCGTATATTATGTAAATCGTGCGAATGGAGTTACATATTAAAATCTTATCAACGCAAGAAGCCGTGTTTGCATTTAATAACTGTGAAGCATAAATACGATAGTCCTCTTATGGCACGATACCTTCAAACGTGTAAGGTCACACAGGACGTATAGTATCAAAGTCTACCTAGATTGTACCGATTTATGGAGCACATTTATAAGTTTTCCTGTTGATTTGTAATACCACCTATCTCATTAAGTATCTCGCGCAAAAAGAAGCGTTAACGCTGACAAGCGAACGAGGACTTTGCAGCGATCGTAAATTTCTATTTAGCGCAAGTTGCAAGATACTGTAAATCGTCTAAAATGCCGTTTGGAGATTTTTTTGCGGTAAGCGAGAAATAAAAAATGAATGGCAACGCCTATCACGAGATAAATTTATGGATACTTAGAGATGGGCAGTTAAAAATATTTTTTAGGCCTGACAAAGATATGGACTATAAAATAAAGAAACTTTTTATAATAGCCTTTTTAGCTAAAAATGTTAAACCGATCGTTTGATGTGTGAAGGTTTCGTTATTTTTTTCGAAACTATAAAAAAACTCGTTCAATCACCCCATAAAAGATAGCCACCTCCTTCCCTGATAATTAATATTTCTGATAAGTAATTAATAAAAGTTACATCGTAAAATAGTCGAAGTTTAAGGAAATTAGAAACCGGCTTGATGTCCAAGAAAAAAATTCCAAAAGATGAACTAAACTATAATGATGTCAGTGACATAATTAAAAGGAGAGAATCATCCATAAAACGAAAGGAATTGCTCCAACGGACGTGAAGTTGTAATTTTGTGACATTTATTTGCGTTTAAGAAATAACATACGTATTACCCATAAAACGGAAGTTCAATCTATCGATCGATAACTAGAAAAAGGTCACTTAAGGATCTAGCGTATCATACAATTGCCACTCTGTCAATATGCCACAATTTAAATACCGTTCCGAACATTCAAAAAGATTTATTGCGCATCCCGATTCATTGGATAATAAAATCATTTCATTTATTAAACTTTACTCGTGCAACGGTATATGAAAAAAAATCAAGACTCAGAGTCATTAAACACGTGACCGACTACCTCTTATAACGTGATCAATCGGGACGTGCGAAAAAGAAAAGTATCATAACAATTTTTATTCTTTTCCTTTGTGAAATTCATTGCTCCCTCGGGCGACATGAACCGACGACACGTTCTGAGTTCCCAGTTTATATTTACCTTGGCTTACATATCGTTTCATCCGCTATCCAAATTTAATAGGGCCTCAACTTATCAATGTTCAGAGTTTTTAATTTGTTATACGACACCCGTGAGATACCTGTCAGCTACGTACATAACCTCATCAAAGAAATTAATTAGCCCCAGGGAGATTGAATTGTCATAAAATATTACAGACATGTGAATGGATTTTTGTGTACGATTAAGTTTGAAAATAAGAGACGTAAACTACGCGATAAAACGCGTTATTTAAACCAATGGTCAATTTTGATCAGGAGGAATAAGGAAATTGTCCAAACAGAAACTAATTGGTCGTAATTAACATTAGAAGAGATAATGAACACGTCCCGTTCATGCATTAAGACCGTATCGGAGACCGTATCTGAGTCAACAATAATTATTGTTAATAGTCTATTATCTATTTTTTATTAACACGGAACTAGTATAAGTAAAAAAATTAAGTACAAAAAGGATGATTCAGAAATGCATGTAAATACAATAAAGATTAATTGAAAGATGGATAATATTCAGTGGTTCAATAATTATAACTTCCTTATCCATACGTTGTGTGCATAATAAACCAGGAGATACGTCTTATACGAATACAACAAATGTAAAATTATCAATCTAGGATATGAAACCCATCTACGCGAAAGGTCAAGTCCATAATACATCAAAAACCATGATGACGATATAAAACATAGTGGACCGTTGGAAAAAAATCAATTTGCGTAAATCAGAAACAAGATGACGCTGAGGGTTACTGTCTAGATGTTAAAAATTCACACGAAAACAGAGTCAAGATATTAAGCGTTCATCCCTGAACTTAAGAGTCATTACTCATTAGCATAAATTAAACGTGCCATTATGACGAGTTTTGATTCTGGGTATCTTTTATACGTTAGTTTCCTTCTGCCTCACACGTTCATAATTCTTCTGCATTTTTTTTGTATAGCGGTAATGACGTCAGGACTTACGTTCATTATTATATAAGACGCACGTTAAAATAAAGACGTCATCGTATGATAAAAGATGTTAGTAGTAAGTACTTTTTTTTTTTTTCTTATTATTTGAAATACCAGTGTAGCTACGTGTATTTTTATGCGTGCAAATAATATCGCTGCGCGTTTAGTCGAACAGGCCTTATTAATGTATAGGTAAGTGGTTCAGATCATGATATTTTATAAGCTGTGACACTTATGAAAATGCAATGTAAATGCATTGATGACGAGGATTGTGAAATATGTGAAAGAAATTGTTGGAAATATAAAGTAGATTTTTCAAGTTCGACAACAGGTAGGAAGGACACTGCCATCTTTTAATTTTCCTCTTGATGTCAATTATAGTCTATACTTTAATTGTAAATACCATATTGATAACAGATGTACAATTGTTTATTACGTGATCTAGGAAGTCTGACGCGATAAAAATTAGTCACGGTAGCTTTTGACTAAGATGGCAAAGGTTTTCGAAACACTATGCTCAATATCATCGATCCGGTATAGTTTAATTTTCTTGGCTCTAATTATCAAGCAATTAAAGAATATCTATGATTATTTATTCAAAAAACGTTTCTTCGAATAACAAGAATATGCGTATAAGAAACGGACGACATTAAAAAGGTTTGTATCGTTACAGATTAATGCTGAAGATATAGAGGCAAATAGCAAAATAACGTCAGTGGATGATTGAAACTTTAGAATAATCGTAGAAGCCATTTCGAATTCCAGAAAATTAAGTTTATTATTTAGCTTGTCAGACGATTGAAGATTTTTCTATTTTTTTTTTTTTTTTTTTAATGCATATCTATTCGCCCTATGTACGCCGAGATTTCTTGTTTGCATTGGTATATGTATGCTTTTATAACACGCGGTTGTAATTATCATTAAGAATAAAAGCTGCATGTCAATGTCAATCTTAGGTTCACGGTGCCGACGAGATTTGGATTTTTGCGATTGTAAACTTTAGTCTACGTTTTTCAAGCATTCAAGTGATCGAACGAACATAACTCACGTCGTTACTGACGTATATTCCCCGTAAAGATTTGAATATTAGCACGTGTAAAAGACAGGAAAGAAATATCGAAATTTCTGAAAATATCTTACAGATATTCATCAAGTGGGAATCCTTGCCACTCGGTACCGTTATTTGAATAGCCTCATTCTTAGAGGATGAGCCTGAGTGTACGAGAGACACATTTAGTCAGTGAAGTACATTGAAAATTAAGATTTACAATTGACAAATATTGTACCAGAGTGTATGACAAAGGCTTAACTAAGAATTCGTTAAAGGGGGTACACACTGATTCTGTCAATCGGATATACGTCATAATACGCATGTTAGTCAGTGACATCTCCTAATGACGTTTTTGACAGGGATAATAATTGCACGACAATCTCCATTGCAATTTACTTGATAAATAGCAATAAAAAAAAATTATTTACATATAAACTCGATATCAGAGGAGGGACAAAAAATGTAAAAATGTTCACTTGACATTCAACCATTTAGAAACAGTAGCTAATAGAGAAAACCGGTAACAGTCTATTAATAATTACGGGAACGATGGGAAATAACCCGGAGGCTATTTGCAAATATATAATAACGAAAAAAAAATATAATATAGTTGAGACTCCTAGCGTGACTTATCGTGATTTAGCAATCCCGAGGAAGTCACTCGCGTTGTAAATTGTTGTATTAAAAAATAAGTCCCCTCTTTGATGTTTCCCGTAATTATATAATAGGTTTCGATATTTGAACGGTTTCAATTTTCTCAGACCCCGGCAAGCCACACCCCTTTAATTCAACTGCTAAACCTTAAGGCACCTGTCATTACATACTCAATTCTTATGCTTTAGCTCTTTCGCAATAAAAAATGCGTTTCCTCGCAAACTTAAACCGATTCCTGTACACGTGACCTTCTTCCTTCGTGGCCAAGCCTCCACTTTTTCGTATAGCTCGTACAAGGACGAGGAGTAAAATGATTCTTTCACCCGTTTACCTTAGAATTCATAAATAAAATATCTAGATCCCGCCGACTAATTAAGACTTGATATATGTTTGATGGGATAATCTTATGTTTTATAAATAATACAGTAAACATCCGGTGGTACAATTACCAGTATTCCTTATACAAACATGACCCTGGACTTTCTCCATAAACGTTGTACGCCGTACGTGTAAAAGACATTGAACTTTCACGCGTGATGATATCAAAGGAATATCCCACATTCCGAAATACAGTCTCATGTCTTATATACACTTTATCAATACAGAGTACAGACAAGTCAGACGTAATAATTTTAAATCATAGTCTACATGTCAGGTGATTCTTCGTCTATAGTGCCAAACTTATCACCCAGCTCTGTAGCTTGTATACATATAACATTGACTCTCGTCGACCTGAAGTGTTCAAAGATATTAATGCCCATCATCATTACAATTCATGCATCATAACGTAACGACGTTTTTTTACCATTGACTAAATTGTGTAGCATTTAAAGTAATCGGTGCTACACAAATACAAAAACTTTTTCTTCGGGCAAAATCTAAGTTGTTATGCATGCAGAGCCAAAGGGCTTGTAATTAGTTTTTTTTCAAAATCTTCAAACACATTGTTTTGCCAGTTGTCCGTTGAATTTCAGTAGAGATGCACGTGGCTTGATGATAGATGATATTTATCTTGAATGTCACGTTTATCACGTTTTTCACAATGTGCAAGTGTCATGATGGTTTCTTCGTTTATATCACATTCTTTCATTTCAATTACAACTTGACCTTTCACCCTCACTTTTCTTGAACTAAACTAAACTTATTTTGCTTCGCTAGCAACCTGAGGCACGTTCTGTTAATGATACTAGTAAAATACATCTAATTAACATGTTGGTTGCACATAAGCGTTTAATCATCGAATGATTAAGAGACATGTTGAAAAAACTTACTTTTGAATTGCTGCAGTTGAACCGCGGCTTTCATGACTCTGATTTCTTAAGCCTTTCTTTAAGGCTACTCCTTCCTTTCGTTGACCTCCAATTCGCTTTACGACACTGAAACATACATGAATCCAATTACATCCGAATGACAGACATATGGAACAATTAGAGTAGATTATACAGAATCATTAAATATGGATAATCTTATATGTACGCGAAATTTACATATATCTTGTTAATAATAATTTCTTATCAGGGAATATTAGTTTCAGAAGCTATCGTATGATTTTACTAATATTGACAAGAGTATTAGTATCGCTTATGGATAATTGCTTGGGAATTTCTATATGAATCATCGATTCAAATTAATTTAAAAAGGTTTGTCTAAGGACTCTCTTTGAATACGAATAGATAGACGCTAATAAGCATAGTAAACTGTTCATGAATCTGAGTTAAACATATCTATAAAAACGTTCTAGGAAATACAGAGTCAAATTTGCTGTACAGGTTTATTATGAAAGTTATTGTATTATGAAAGTAATTACAAGAAGACCTCTAAGGGCTTTCACCTATTCGACTAAGAAAATCCAAAAACTTTCAGTGAAGAATTCATACTGAGGAGTTTTTTTATAGTTATCATGTCGTTATCATGTTTGATTAAAATAATAAGTTAGAACGCACGATTGATTGTAAAGTTATGCAATCATATTTCATTTTATAGATGACAGTAATCGCAATACGTGCGGTAATGTTTTCTACATGGGAACAAATTTTTTCCTGAATTTACAGAAATAAAAAAATTTTAACTTTACAGTGCTACTTATGTGAATCCAATGATTTTTAGAGTAATAATGTAAAATTGATGTATATTCTGCATGTTGAAATTACAGTGCCTAGTAGTATATTATACAAATAGAAGCAAGACTTAAGGCGGTATACATTAAAAGTATCTATTAAAATCATAGATGGCTATGTTTATCGTTAAGTATGGATTTTTGCTCACTTATGAAAAAAATTTAATTCGGCCGGTAAGTATATGTGACATTTCTGAATAAATACGTATACAATTAATTTATAACTAACTTAAATTGATTAAATTTCGTTAAAGTATAATCAGTTAGTTTGTACAATTTTTAAATATCTCATGATCTTAATTTCTGCATAAATGAGCAAAGAGATTTTTACATAATCTTCAAACTTATAGCTTTCAAGTCAAATATTTTACACTTTTGACCAAAAATGTTTTTGATCAAATTTACGTTGCAGATTTTTCTCAGCTTTTTAGATTCCAATCTCAGTTTGAAGTTAGGAGTTAAAAAATCAAAGTAGCATAACATAATAGGTATACGAAAGCCCAAAACGTAGAAGAATCCGCTCAAAAATAGTATGTCATAATTAGAATTTTTCTGTAAATTCTACATAATTGTTCTTCCCATGTAAGTATTCTCGAGTCAACGACCAACAATGCTGTAATATGTCATAACAAACACAAGGAGTTTCATTGAATTTATCTTGCGAGAACTTTACTTATTTTTTTAAACTCGCATGTGTATAATATGTGCATGAACGTGCGATAGGAACCAACTTCTGCTATATATATTGTCTGAAGTACATAAATCGTTCTCTACTTTATTAATAAGGTTTTCTGATAATTGCTACTGCGTAATTATCGACAACCTCCATTCAAACGATAGTGAAGCAATGACTGAGTGAGGGAACATACTAGAAGGTTGAAGTTACAATTTTATCAGCGAGGGCAAGAAGTAGAAAAATTCTTAGATTTCCCAGCTAATGTATAAATTATCATCATTGCTGTTTGTGTATGTTGTGTAATTATTGATATTAAAAATGCAATGTAAAATTTTTCTTTGATCCCTTTTTAATAATATCGTTAAGTCACAATGCAAGCTATTTTATAAGCTTTGCATGTAAAAGAATATGGTCCTGATTATCGCGACTCTCAAGCTTCACCAAATTAAATAATCAAATTAAAAAAATTTAAACAAATTCCTTAGATACCGACAATTATTTCGAGGCTTGAACGAGTCGCAAGAAGAAATATGTACCACTTATGACATAAATGGCGTCCCGCACGAGGGGAAAAGGTTACCCCCACTATGCTCCGGCCTGGCTTGTTTCTAGGCTGCTGACCGCCCCCACTCTTGCTTCGCCGCTGTTCCCCTAACTTCTCTCTGGGACACCATTAATGCCGCTCAGCGTACATAGCTACACATTATTTTCTATTATCGATCACTGGTACGATGATCCACGACAGAAGAATTATAAAGAATTTATAGGACTTGGCTAGTCAACCAGACAAGTCTTGTCCTTGACTTATGTTGCTCATTTTAACACAAATGATTGACTATAAACTGATTAGGAGTATATTCTTGGAGAAATAATATTGAGATTGTGTAACAACATTGACCATTGAATCATCGGCATTGACCTATCAATCCTGTTAGAAGAGATCCTTGCCGACGGCGTCCTAAGAGAATCGATCTCCGGATGTCTATAAATCTTTTAAATTTCTTCACTGACACGACGGAATGCTCGAACCGGAGAACCCGCGGACAATTATGAAATCTTCAGAAGACACTAGGAGCGTCACTCACCTGTTGCTCTACGATTGTCGTAGCACTCGGCAAAGGTAGTCGGTACAGAGAAGCTATATGCTTTACTGACTGCTTCACCAGTGTTTTTAAAATCACTTGCACACTGTAATCCTTGGCCAATAATCCAACAAAAGTAACGAACGGCAAAGGATGATGAGTTTCCTCAGTTAATGTAGATTCTACGGCGTACCTTGACTACGAAAGTATGTGGATAAAGTATGCAATGATGTATCAATGCAAAATAAGGTTGCTCTCTATTATCAATTCATGCGAATGGCACGTGCGGTGCACACCCTGCGTCTCTAATATTAAATGAATACTTGCAGCCGAGAATGGTACAGCACTCAGCTTTATACTATCGTCCAGCTAACCTTGCGACCCTTCCTACCACTTTCCGAGCGGTTCGCATTCAGCCATCGATTTTTGCATTGCTGGTTGGTCGGCGGGCGGACTGTAGTTTTGAAAAATCTCTGCCTGACTGTACGATCTTCGCCGACTGGTCGAAATCCGATGGAACCTCCCGGTCATGGTGGTGGAGGATTCTGCGAGTCCTCTCCGTGTCCGATAAGTGGCAATGGTGGTGGTGATACCAATATAGTGGGATTCTTTAACACACCCGGTCTACACTTTTTCCTGCATTCCTTGCTTCACATTGTGACCGTCCTCCAGTCTTGTGTTCACCTTCTTCTCTCGTGATTATATTTTTCATCAATATCATCTCTTTACTCTGTGCAATGTTTTACTATAAGTTTCCTACTCATTGTGAAATTCGACTCGTTCATGATCTCCTACAAAAAACAAGACCCTTGGTACTGTATTCCAGAATCAGTTTTTATTAATAACTTTACCTCAAATGGAAAAGTAGTATGTAAAAGAGGTCCTATATTGCTCAATTTTCCTAGGTAGAGATTTTTGATACTCAAGAATGGTCTGTCATTAATTCTGAATACCATGTCAATAATCATTGGAGTGCGCAATCTTAAAAATAAATAATGGCTGCCTGAAACAAAGAGGAGTTAATATATAAAATAAGGATAATGTTTATCGTAGATTTATAATGTAGTATCTTAATTTGAAATTCGATGATTTATGTATAAACAATTCACTTTTTGAGACAAAATCATATATGGAATATTCTTCACGAACTAGAGTTACCGTAATAGGTACCTGTAAGAAGTCGATGCGTTAACGATGCACTTACATGAATTGCTATGGCGATCTAATACATTAATCATGATATCACATTGTGATATCACCTTGGTATTATCCTCGATATAATTCGTATTTATCTATTTTAATTCTGGCAGACCTTTTCATGGTTCCTTAATGTCTCAACGCGTGTGATCGACACGCTGCCGCTATTACTTCAACGTTTTCCCACATTTTATGATACTCTGAGATATCGTTAGGGTCGAAAGTTCAAACGACATTTATAAGAATACGTATTGCAAGAATGCTGTTAACATGGACAAATTAAATTCAAAAATTTGCTAAAAAAGCTACACGGAGCATAAAACAAAAAATAATTGTGTTCCTAAAATGTTCATGCTTTTTCAAGAAAGTTCAATAAAAATTCAAAATCTCATTGCCAGAAAAATATGAATTAAGGAAATGCAAAGCATCTTCGAAAAACTGCTAACTGTTAAACTAATTCGTAAATGAACGTATCAAGTCTCGATAATATTACGAAATACCATGAAATGAAAACACGTAGCTGGATAAACAGTTTGAAAACATTTCCGATAATTAAGCGAAGTTTCCAGCACTTTCATTGAATGTCTATTGTATACAAACGAAATAAGAAATACGTTACGCAAGTATTAATCTTCGATAAAGCATCTTCTCCTCGAAATTACTGCACATTATAAAAGATCGAACGATCATCGTCACAAGTCAGATACAAGAGAAATGTAAATTTCCAAGTAACCTGTGATTTTTGCCATATCACATATCGTGACGCCAACAGGTAAAGTGGACTGATCGTCAACAGACGTAGCATCGTGCTGTGACGTGATTACTGCACTGCTTCGATAAAATCGACTAAAAAGAATTTTCTCTGTTAATGAGTAATTTTTTCAAACTCGCTAAACTAGTCTGTGGAACACAGACTGATTCGTGCGTATACGCACTTACCCGTGCACTTTAAGATGCGTACCAGTCCTTCGTGGCAATAAACCCATCTTCAAGGGTGATTATGCCCAAGGGCATTGGCGTATCTGAAATTTTTATCAAACACTGCAAACCGGAATTTTTCGTTTTTTCCGTGTCCTTTTCTGAACTTGCTTGGTACGGATAATATAGTGGACATTTATGATCGTGAAATCATGGCAGTTGCTTCGTAGAATTCAAATTCATGTCTGCGTACCTTTTTTTTTTCACATTTTCAGACTCCGCAGCGCAATTGATTTACCCGAAGAAAACGAAATGACACTGTTAAATTAATCGCAACTTTATCTTGACGCAAATTCTCTGTCTAATTTATTCGTCAGAATAATTACCTAAACGACGGATAATATAAATATGGATACATACGTGTATATCATCCATATTTATTACACTGTATCCTGAGAGATAGTGAGTTTCTTTTTGATAATTACCATCTTATGATCATTAGAAATGTCTCTCAAATCAACAGTGATTCGTAAAATATGTTTTGCTATGTCGTGATACCTTAGGTAAAAAAAACAGGAAACGATGTCTTCTCAATAAATGTTCACCGATCAAACACCGATTGTTGCTCTTCTTATCATATTTCTTTCAACAAACCTATTTTTAATCACACATTTCACTACATTATGTATACTAAAAGTTAAATGAATCACTGATATATTATGGCCGTTACATATATCAATGGTAAGGATATATATAGAAATGCAACAATGGTATAATTGCAACAAGAGTAAAGCAAAAGATAGAGGGAACAAACTCGTGAAAAGAACTAGAAGTTTAAACTAGCTGGAAAGTTTCGTGAATCAATTAGGGTTACCTAAACGTCATTTATGAGGAATGTGTTTCTTTTATTAATCATAATAAGTATTATTTCATTGAAAAGAATCTTATCTTTCAGCCCGTACTAACGAATCGAATAGTACAAAAACTATCTTGATATTGAAAAACGAGATAACCATAACGACAATATTATATGCTTTTCGGTATCTTATAGAACCCAAAGTAAATAATATTAATGGGTGATCCGATAAAAATTAGTGGAATACTTGGGGATATTTTAAGAATACAGTCAAATGACTCGCGACACCTGCGCTTTCGTGACGGTTTCAGGCATATTCGCACGTCACAACTGACGATTGAAGCTCACATGGTTGGAAATGCCAAAAATGGCCATTTCGAATTTAAAATCACGAAAATCGAAAAATTCAAGGTATATGCAGTATGCATTATCGTTATTGAACTCGAGTGCACCCAGATTTGTTTAACTTTCATAATTACTGCAATGACATTCTCTTAAAGAATAATTGCAAAATAGAGGTATGAGATGCATACCGAATTTTGACAAGAACATCTTGCACGTGAAAAATTGCAAGTGATTCACAGCCTCATTTGTCATTGTTGCATACTAAAATATCATCCAAGTAACAGTGCAACATGTACAAATTTGCGTGCACTGCGTTTGCATGCCAATTTATTATTCCATTCTTATAATTCACGATATTCTATTTTGAGGTTAGAAAGTATTTGTTCGTTTAATTAATGACGAAAGACATCGCATATCAAACCTAGGAGACGGCGAGATTTTGAAATATAAACTGCGCCGGTTTTCCATATTTCGATGTAACGTCCTTCGAAGCAGGTTTGACGTAAACACTAAACACGGTAATTACTTGCACACGGGTTCTTGCCTCATCGTTGCCCTTTTACACTACGAGGAACACAGGTTCCCTAACGTTACTGGCCGGACCCTTTTTCACCTATGTATGCATATCTTCACATTTACTGTGAGAATGAATATGTCCCATAACACGTCTAAATATACATGAAACTATGCAATGTAACATACGAATCTCCGTCTTTGTACATCAAGGGCTTTTTTGCACCTTGGAATTTACTAAGTGATATAAACATTTTAAAAGATACAAATGAGCATAGTTAATAGACTCTGTCCTTTTACTTTACTCACTGCGTAAAAGATGATCCGTTTACTGGATTTCTCATAAGTCTAAAGTGAGTTAAGTGTGCTCGCGAATTAACGAGGCCCATTCAAATATGGAAGAAAGGATAATTTTTTGGGAGTATTTTTAAACTTCACTTAAATTATTTCTAATTTATTGCAAGTTTGGTATTTTATAATCACACTTTTTTTTATATTATTCAACCATTCAGTAGAACCAAATCGTGTCCCTTACGTCGGACATTTAAAAGAGCCTATTGGAACGTCAAAGGATTCTCAGATCTTCGTAAAATACAGAGTATATAAGAATATCGCATACGTACAACCTCAATTCGTAGGCACATTTCAAATGAATAACGGTAAACATTAGGCGGTTTGTATAAACTGCGAAAACAATTGTCGTGTCAGAGTTGGCACTTGTCCAAGTCGGAAGAGATAACACGGGATTCTTAGAAAAAATTAAAAACACGACAAAAGTATCACGATGGAATTATAAGCAAACGTGACCTTGGAATTTTAATGTATAAGTTGTTCTTCAATACTTTTTGGTACTGATTATAAAAAATTATTTCTAATCTGAGAATTTGCAGGAAGAAATTGTAAAAACTATTTAACTAGTCTTTTGATAGAATTCATAGGCCATGTAAAATTTTAAAACAATTTACATGACATTAATGAATCTAATGATTCATAATATTAATCTCTGTATGTAGGGACAGACATCGATCATGTAATGCGTAGATTTATCATACGATTTCAAAATGACGTACGAAACAAACTCCGGATAAGATGGACGGTTTTATCTGCAGCAAAAATATTCTTTTTTACAGTAATGCAAATGTACACAAACTATTGGGTCGGCAAGGATGAAATTTGTAAGTTATTAACCGAATTTCCCTCTTTTTCCACAAATTTCGTCCTTGACGACCCAATATAAATTACTATTAATAAAAGCACAACCGAAAAGGGTGATACTAATTTTCATATGACATTCAGCAATAACAATCATATATAATAAAATAAGTAAATGTATAAAAATAAAAAATATATTGTAATTTACGTAATGATTAAAAAATTAAAAAATGATTTAAAAAATACCAGACATCATGTTATCACTGTATGACCTTTTTTTTGCAGAATCTACAGCGTACAGTTCATAGAAAATCCTTGAAGTTCAGCCAAGAAGAGCTAGACTAAATATCATGCTTGCAAAAAAAAAAAAGGAATCAGCAAGTAACAATTACGTATCTATATTTAGTATAGATTAACGAATAGCAACAAGTTTCGTTTTTGCAAATATTCATCTTATTATTAAGCACCCAACGCATTTCACTAGCTATCACTCTTTTATCACGATTTACATATGTGCCATTCTCACTATGAAATTTAATTATCAGCAGGAAGATGCAAAACTATGCTTTTGCGTATTCACGAACGATTCACGACTTCTGAAATTACGTAGATTTCCCTTCTGAATATGTATACCAGTCATTATAATATCTTATAATTGCATCAAAAAAGGAATTTCACAAACAGCGATTTCGATTGAATGAATTTATTGCACCGACTTCATCGTTTAATACCGCGCGTATTCGATTGGCAAAATGACTAGACTGTGATTGAAATTACCTGCTGAGTACGCCCATGACACTCGCGCGGTGCAGGACTCACGCCCAGCATATCTGCACTTCATATCCGGTGCAAGAAATTTCAACCAAACGAAAACGCTATATATAAAAATGATCAAATAATGATTTTGATCATTACTTTGATACCTTGACTCTAAAATAATCAGAGAGAAATCTATAATTATGAACGGGATAGGGTGGACTATCTTTGTCGGTAAGTATGGAATCCATCGAATATGTTTTATTCAAAAAGCACGACAAACTTCTGTATCATGATTGTATGTATGTACCATCAACATCAACAAGTATTTGAATATGACATTTTAATTTGTTAGTCAAATAAAGACCTTAAAATCACACTGTGGTTACAAATAATTATTGAGAAAGAAATTTGTGAAATGCTAATGACGTGAAAGAGCCATCATCGAAAAAACCCATACTAAACGTGAACTTCTTGTAAACACTTACCAGTTTCAAAGTACCTACGATGAACATCATCTAAATGTCAATCATAAAATCTTATTATACTATAGAAAGAAAAAAAACATGTTTACTTATTTTACTATTCTTGGAAATGTAACAATTTATACCTTTGAAATTGGACGCGTAGGTAGCAAAAGACTTGTTTTGTATTCACGGTTGTTTTTATCATGAAAAGAAAAATTACAAGAAAACAGTTTACATGCTGTGGAATTAAAAATGCAATCAAAACTAAGTACGGTAACTCACCTGACTTATCACGAGCACATTTATCGCAATATTATAATATGTAATTTTGTCTCGGCGTAATTATTTGCTAATTATTATAATCAGATCTTTAGATTAATAAAAATATAATCATATCCCTCACATAAAGATGCAATTTTAATGTATCTTATTTTAGCGTATCCATTGTTCCTGGCGGCACAGATTCGAAGTAATGGCGCCACTTTGCTTGTCAGCTGCATGAGGATAAGGTATTAGTATTCCATGGCGTGTGTACTGGATGTGTTCGTTCTATTCTAACCTACGCCGAGTGATCGTGTAGCTTTATTTACGTTGTTCAACTGAATTGTGCTAACGTGAAAACATATGTTTATCTTTATTTCTTCAATAATACATTATTTTTATATTGATTATATCTAAACACCGTGTGTAAGTTTCTGAGGGCATTACGCCTGCTGGGCTTTTTAGAGTAGCGTGACGTTCCGTGAGAAATAAGTGATCGGGTTCGCCCGTATCGCGGATAATGTTACGCTCATTTTTAATACTAATGTTGGTGGATTAATGAAATTTAATGAAAATGGTTAAGTCTATCCAATTATAGTAGGCGCAATCAGTTGTCCAACATTTAGAGTGGAGTAAGTATACTTTGGAGTTGTGTCATCCGATGTGTCCATGTTTCTTAATCAGTGCTACCTATTTTTTGGCCATTTATAAGAAAGTTTGATTATTTATATGATATGCATATTGCTATAGACGGTTTTAGTAGTATGCATATAATATATTTTATTATTAATAATAACTTTCAGTTTGTTTACAATCACTCTTGACATTGTTATTACAGATCACTATTATACTCGTCTATTATATCGCAGTATAATATTGTTGATAAAATGACTATTTGATTCTGACGGATATATTGTAGTGCATTCTATATAATATGTATAGTATACTATGTAGTATATAGTTCATTCAGAATGTAAAGTCTCTTTGTATAATATGTATTTTTGACTGTATGTTATATATTATTTATGATTAGATTAATCATACTATTTTTATAAATCCTAATTAAGCTTATTAAACTTTATATGGCATTACCCTTTTATAATTCTAGGTAGTTTGGAAATAAAAGTATATTCTGTTGTATTTAAAATACTACTGAAACAATGATGGAGTTGAGTCATAGCTTGACTCTCAATGAGGATGCTCTCAATCAAATTCCTGAAGCAAAACGACCAGTTTTCGTTTTTGAATGGCTGCGATTCTTGGACAAAGTTTTAGTCGCTGCTCAAAAGGTAATCTTTCTGGACGATTGTTAGATAATCATACAAAGAACTTGAAACTTCCTTGTAGGCAATTCTTATATTTATACATAGGAATAATGATAACTCTGTGCCAATTTCTCTACTAAATATTGCAGAGTGATATCAAAGGATGTCAGCAGAAACTTGTAGAGCAATTAACCCGGCATATGCAAGGAGCTCCAGGTCCACCCACTCGTCGTCTCATTGCTCGATGTCTTGCTACTTTATTCAGTGTTGGTGATACATTTCTGCTCTTTGACACTGTAAACAAGTGTAATGATATTCTAAAAAACAAAGATGATTCACCAAGCTTCCTGCCCACAAAATTGTAAGGAAATATGTTTATCTACCGGAATAATATACATATGCTCAAATATTATCCATAATTACGATATATTACATATATCATGATATATTATATGATAAACAATGATTTACTACAAAGTACATATTTACAGAGCTGCAATATGTTGTGTGGGATGTATGTATGAAAAACTAGGTCGAATGATGGGTAGATCATATGAGGAAACTGTACAGATCCTTATAAAATCATTACGCTCAGCAGAGTCGCAAACTCGTATAGAAATAATGTACACGCTTGAAAAGGTAATTATACAAAAATGGGACACATTAATATTTCTTAATAGCTAATGAAACACATTGACAACTTATATGTTTTTATGATATTACATAGTCACTGAAGTTATTTATATTGTGTTTTTATCGTTAGGTATGTGCTGGCATGGGCTCAGCAATCACAAATGTGCATAAAGAAATATACAAAGTTTCTAGGCACTGTTTAACAGATAGAGTGATGGCAGTCAGATGCGCTGCTGCTAAGGTAACAATTCTGCGATCATATCTCGCGTTTGTTCACGTGTTCAAGTCAAATGACTTTACACGTGAACGATATTGCACGTGAAGCGACAAAATGACGCTATATTAATTTTCAGTGTCTCTTGGAAATGCTCAATCATGCGCCGTTCCTCTATACTACAGAAATTGAGAGCGTCGCGACGTTATGTTTCCGCGCATTTGAAGGATCAAATTACGAAGTGCGATGTTCCGTTGCTAAGCTTCTTGGCGCGTTAGTGGCAATGACACAGCTTCCAGCTCCTAAAGGAAAGAATCCGACAGGTAATTCTTTGGACTTATCAAGTGCAACACAATTTCTCTTTTACACCCATTGATATGAATTGTTAATTCTAAAAATGTAGCCGCGCAAAGTAAAGCGTACAAACAAATATCCCTCGATGAAGTACTAAATATTCTCATGTCTGGATTTTTACGGGGTGGCGTCGGATTCCTAAAGGGTACTGGAGAAATGATAAAGGGGAGTTCTGGAGTTAATAGAGAAGTTCGAGTTGGAGTAACACACGTGCGTATACGAAGTTGAAATTGTGTCACGTCATTCATATCTGTTAACTGTTATAATTTATCATAACTGTTTGGATTTGCATTTCTAGGCTTACGTGGTTTTTGTTCAAATCTTGGGCGGCACCTGGCTGGAACGTAACATAGGAGCACTGGTTGCGCATGTATTAGACCTCGTTGCAAATCCAAAAGCAGCAAGCTCGCACGTTGATGCTGTCTACTCACGTAAATGCATCAATTTTATATTGCGGGGTACGATTGGAAAGTTATTAGGCGAAGGTGCACAAGCGGCAGCTTGCAAAGAAATTGCTCACGTCATTCTGAAGCAAATGAATTCAATCGGTGAGCAATTATGTTTAATTTGATCTTCTTACAGTGACGACTTATATTATAAATAAATGTTCGCATCTAGATTTTAGTCCTGAAAATGCTAAGGATTCTAACCAGGAGACACTCTTCAGCCAGCACTTGTTAGTCTGTGCTTTACAAGAAATGGGTCATTTAATTCTGGGTCTGGGTACCACAGCATGTAACTTGCTGTCTGATCAGTCATTGAGTGAGCGCATTCTATGATTTTTTATGAATCAATCAGTTTGTACATCAATATTATTTATTTATTAACAAATGTCCTATTAACCAATAGGCTTGATTGACACTACCATGGCTGTTTTGGTACATCCTTGTCAAGCTGCTAGGTTGGCAGCATCCTGGTGTCTGCGATGCATTTGTGTAGCTGTACCAAGTCAGATAACGCCACTAATTGATCGCTGCGTCGAAGGTATCGAAAATATGCGAAGCTCACCGGAAGCTATTGCAGGATATAGTAGTGCTTTGGCTGCTGTATTGGGAAGCGTTCGATTATCACCACTTGGAGTACCACATACGAAGGGCAAGGTGATTAGGACCAGTTTGTCTTTCGCTAGACACTTATTACAACATGAAATAATCAATTCTTATTCCTCCCCGCATTAGATTCTCATAATATATGAAGTGTCAAGGTACAGGTTAAATCGTAAATGGCTCACGTAAATCGTATGAGAAACTCGGAAATGCATTTTTTGCTACTCCTACCACGATTTAATTATTAGAATGAATACTGTTCTTTTATTCATGCTGCAAAACTCTGGAAAAAGTTCACGTCTGTAATTATGTTAATTGTGCGAATACTAAAATGCATTATTAGAAATGCTAATAGAAATTTATATAGGGTGTTTTTCTCTGAATGATACTCTGAATCTTGGCCAATTACAATTTATTTTTCAGGCTACATGACCCTAAGGCATAAGAACGTATTGAAACTTTAAAAAAGTAAACAATTATTCTGTTCTCAGATTATCTTTAACACATCTGAAGAATTGCTCAGAAGTGCCAGTCAAAATAGTCGCTTGTCTTTAAACAGAACTCATGCCGGTTGGCTTTTGATTGGAGCAATAATGACTCTAGGTAAGAGAGCAGTTCTGCAATAGCAACCACTTACTTAAGATTTTACAGTGTTAAAAAATGTCTATTCTTACAGGCACAGCCGTTGTCAAAGGTCTACTGCCTAGAATGTTACTTCTATGGAGAAATTCTTTTCCACGCTCGAACAAGGAACTCGAAAGTGAAAAAGCTCGAGGGGATGCTTTCACCTGGCAAGTAACTCTGGAAGGTCGTGCCGGTGCACTATCCGCTATGCACAGCTTTTTATTACATTGTCCAGAGCTCCTTAATGATGACATCACAAGACGACTTCTAACTCCTATTGAATCTGCTCTAGCTATGCTAACAAAGTACGGCAAGAAATACTTGTCATTGATAAGAAAGCAGTTTCTTATTAAATAATTTTTATAACTTCTATTTTAACTATTTAATTACAGCCTGTCAACTGTACTCAAAAATTACGGTCAACAATTGAAAGCACCCGCTGCGATGGTTCGTTTACGCTTATACGAAACGTTGCTCTTGTTACCACCTCAGACATTCGAAGGTAATTAGATACCCGTTAATTGATATGCAGTTAAATTTCACATTGATCTAAACTATAACAGCCATATTCAATAATCTGCATATCGCAGGGTCATATACGCATCTCCTGAGGATGCTGGTGTCGGAATTCACCTTAACTGAAAATCCAGGAAACACAACCACGTCTTTGTTGCGTGTTGTCTGTCACGCTAACGATTCTGTCATACTTGGCACATGGCTTCAAGAAACTGATCATCGCACTATAGAAGACCAAGTTAGTATACGATCACGCAATTTTGAAATATTCGATAATATCTTTCTTAGGAGGCATATCTTGGTGCATATCATAATTTCTGTCACGGTTGGCTTTCATCTATCTTGTGGGAATTATGGAATGGCTCTTTTGGGAAGAATGTATAGTGCAAATGGTGGCAGTTTTATATGTTTCCTTTCACAGCGGATGAAAAAATTGGTGATGGTTTAATTATTTCATTAATTCGTATCGCTCTCATTCGTGTCTAGATGGAACCAAACCGCAGGGCTGATTTGGAACATGTGAGTAATATGCTTTGTAAGGTATGGCTATCATAACGCAATGAAAATAAGATCTCTCGCTTTTTAACGAGAATTGCACATTGCTAATTTGGTAGATTTAATCATGTCATTTTTTATACTTCTGTTATTTATGCACTTGCAAGAGCAATTCTTATAGTTGTTTATGGGATTTAAATTATATTACGCCTTAAATGCAATCTTTACGTTAATTCTTTTATAGAAGCTTTATTGTTAGTGATTATATTAATAGTACTGGCTATATTGATCTCTGAATGAGTATATATGGTACTTAGAAGCTTTTTAGTGTCTCTTATAGCTAGGCGGTTACAATTAGTGATAGTATGCTTTCCTTGTGCATTTCCATACAGCATTTAGGGTTTTATTTTTAGACACGAAATGTAGAATGAAGTAATCACCTCTTTTTTATTGCTATTTTTTTTTATAAAAGATATCTGCGCAACTTCCATTATATTATTTTTCATTTTTAAGTAATCCCACTTCTTAAATAACTTAAGAGCCAAACAATTTTTTGCACTGTACGTACGTTACAATACAATTGTGTTAATATCTTTTGTCCGACGATGCAACTTTTCAATAGAAAACTTAGCATTGCTAACTTTTTGTTTCAGCGCCAGGACTGCGAATCATAAAAATCAATATTTTCAAATAAATCTTTATCGCGAAATTCATGTGATTGATGTTAATTTTTAGTTGCAGCCCAATAGTGCTGCTGGATCTGGCGCTTTGGAACATAATTCATGTTGTCTATACAGACCAGTACCACTCGTAAGTTAATCTTCCATAACAATAATGACGATTTACATTGCGTAGGTATATAGTCATACCAGTCTCTTCTTTCAGAATGAAATAATACCAGGGCCTCTACCACTGGGTGTTGCAGTCATCGATCTGTCCGTCTCATTGTTTGGCCAAATTTTTCCAAGAGTTGCAAATAAGCATCGTTTGCAAATGCTTGATCATTTTAGCGAGTGCATAAAACACGCTAAATCCGGCAGACAAGAGGCCATACAAATGAACGTGTTTACAGCTCTGCTTACTGGCTTAAAAGGTCTTAACGAGACGAAAACTAGCTTCGGCCAAGAGGACGTCAAGAAATCTGCAACAAATCTGATAATCGTATGCACATAATAAATAAATACACGTCTTAGGTATCTCCTTAATCCTCTTTATGCAAAGTAAATCATGATATGAGTTTTTCAGAGTGCATTGGTAAGCAGTAACTCCATCCTTCGATGGGCAGCTGGAGAAGCAATGGGAAGAATGGCCCAAGTGATTTCCGATCCTAAATTCACTGCTGAATTGGCGCAAACTAGTTTTGATAGGCTTAAATCAGCGCGCGACGTTGCTAGTAGAACTGGCCACTCTTTGGCTCTGGGTTGTCTTCACAAATACGTTGGTGGAATGGGCTCCAGTCAGCATCTTAATACCAGTGTCAGCATCTTACTGGCCTTGGCGCAGGATAATACATCACCTGTTGTGCAAGTGAGACACGGTTCAATTTTATCTGTAATAAGAAAATACATTAATCCAATTGATTAACAAATGAACTCTTCGTCAGGTTTGGGCATTACACGCTCTTGCTTTAATAGCAGATTCAGGTGGCCCAATGTTCCGTGGCTACGTTGAGCCCACACTGTCCTTAGCGTTGACACTACTTCTCAATGTACCTCATTCTTATATCGATGTACATCAGTGCATTGGCAAGGTGTTATCCGCTCTTATCACTACAATTGGTCCTGAACTACAAGGTACATTCTTTAAAGTATAAAGGCAGAGTATACATCTTTTCCAAGAAAGAAGTCACTGGCAATCAGTGCAGAAAGTATGTATGTTTATTTTTGTACCATTTTTACAGGCAATACGTCGACAATATGCATGGCACGATCTTCCTTCCTTTGTGCTTGTGCCATAATGCAGGATCATCAAGATCCTTTAGTACAAGCCGAAGCTACTGGATGTCTTCAACAGTTACACTTATTTGCTCCCAGACACGTTAATCTATCATCTCTCGTCCCAACACTATGCGTAAGGAATTCTTTTTAGTCTATTTCTGTACTCTATTCGCAGGAAAAAATGTATATAATAGTGAGAACGGGTCTCTATTTTCCTTTTACAGAGAACACTATCTAGTAATCATCTCCTCCTACGCAAAGCAGCTATATCATGCTTGAGACAGCTGGCTCAGCGCGAGGCAAAAGAAGTCTGCGAGCATGCTATGACCCTGGCTAATGAGAGCAGGGATACGAACGTCGTAGAAGGTCTGGTAATCACAGAAACGGGTCTTCCAGGTGTCCTGTTTAGCATGCTTGACACAGAAACGGACAGCAGGCTAATAAAAGATATCCATGACACTCTTACGAGTATGTTGCAAATACTAGCTGCTGACAATCTGTCCCAATGGCTCTCGTTGTGTAAAGATGTTCTTACGGTCGCGTCAGGTAATGAAACAAAAGATTGTGGGAGAGAAAGGAGCAGTTATTATTTCACAATTAATGCATTCAGAATCTAGCACGATGGAAGAAGCGACTGTCATTACAGCCGAGGATGGCGCGGCGGATAATGAAAACGCGGATGCGGAAGGGGATGATGATCAAGCAGAATTTCATGCTGATGAATCTACAAGACAGCGTCCGACTGTTTCTCCGCGATGGCCAACAAGAGTTTTTGCCGCGCAATGCGTACGTCGCATTGTAGCTACGTGCGTTAACAATAAACAGGCGCACTTTGATCTTTCGTTGGCTAAAGAGATGCAAATGGCCAAAGGAAGAGGTACGGAAAATTTACGTGGCATAGTAGTTTTCATTAGAAATTCAGCATTAGTCGAAGTCCTCAAGATAAATAATTTAATGATACGATTCCTTACGCTTGTCATCTTTTTACACCTCAGGAGATTTCCTCGTGCTACATCTTTCGGACCTGGTACGCATGGCATTTATGGCTGCCACTAGCGACTGTGATCCTTTACGATTGGAAGGCCTCAAGACATTGCAGGAGATTATTGACAAGTTCGCTAAAGTTCCAGAGCCGGAATTCCCCGGTCACTTGCTACTAGAACAATTTCAGGCCCAAGTCGGTGCTGCATTAAGACCAGCATTTTCTAAAGAAACGGCGTCTCATGTCACAGCTGCAGCTTGCGAGGCTTGCAGTGCTTGGATCGGTAGTGGTGTAGCTAGGGATCTTAATGATCTACGTCGGGTACATCAGCTACTCGTTTCGTCCCTAGAAAAGTTACGTGAAGGCCATACACGTCAACAGCTTTACAATGAAAGCTTATCAACTCTTGAACGATTGGCCATATTAAAAGCGTGGGCTGAGGTATGATATGTTTTTGGCGTAATTGATTACATTATGGAAGATAATTTGTTGTGATCATAATTTATATGGATTATTTTATCTTCGATTGAAGGTGTACGTAGTTGCTATGATTAATGACGGATCTGCACCTGGAAGTAGAGAAACGCTACATCGCAACACAACTCAAACTGGTGACAATGACGCAGAGGATTTCGGTGAATTTGAATTTCAAAATGAAAGCTTGTTGAGTTTAGTGCAGCCAGAACTTTTGAGTCTAAGTCAACACTGGTTAGCTGCACTAAGGGACCATGCTCTGCTTTCTCTACCGCCGGGTAATTTTAGTTCTTACGCTACAATGGTCCCTTACAAGAATCGTGGATATAGTAATTGTATTTCAGAATTCTCAAGCCAATTGCCGCACGATGGTGGAGCGTTTTATACAACAGATACTATGGAATCGGCTCGTCCTTATTACTTGGAATCGTGGGCACCAATTTTACATGCAGCGACACTTTGGCTCAATGCTAGAGGATTTGAAATAACGGAATCTGTTAGTAACGAGACAAAAAATTCTGTTGGCCACAACAACAATAATAATATGTCCTTAAAGAAGGATTCTAACGTTGAACGATTCCATTTACTTTTTGGTAATTGCTGTACAATTTTTGGAGTTCATTAATAACACAAAAGTATCTAACAGATTGTAAATTATCATCTTTTTATGTTTAATAGGCATATGCATGGAAGCTTTATGCAGTCCCCGATCTTCTGAATCCATTCAAAACACAGAAACTTGTTTAAGTGCTCTTTATACTCTTCTAGATTCGACGTGGGCGCGAAAAGTGCTTATATCCGATCGTTCCTTACCCATTGAACTGTGTAATGTTCTCCACAGGTATAAAAAAGAAGCTTAAACAGTATTGACATTGTTACTGATTATTTTATTATCTATTTCATATATTCAGACTGCTGTTAACCAGAGAAAGCTATGCTATACAAATGATGGTGATGGAAGTACTAAAGCAGATAATGAAAGGCGCACAAGAGGAGTTGACTGATAGGAAGAAGTTGAAGCTCAAAGGTATCTCTACTAAGTTTCCTATGTAATTTTAAGATACATTAGTAACTATGATGATCATTGCACCCATATTCCAATGTATGTTCAACAATAGAACTAGTCCCGACAAATCAAGAGGCGAAGGAAATCCTAGAGCTGGATTTATTAGGTGAAGGTGGTGAGAATGGTGAACTCGTTCCTGGGAAATCCTTGGTATTCGCTATACTTGAAGTTTGTTTATGTCTCTTGGTACGGCAAATACCGGCATTAAATCCAAATCCTGAAGGAGCTACTGCCATTTTATCACAGCGCGGATATACACCCTCCGAGGAGAGTGGCAAATTAATTGCCTCGGCTCTTAACGTCATGGAAGCACTACCCAAACTCTGTTCGCCGCAAGGTAAGCAGCGTTTATCTGTAAGCTTATAAATAGCCTAAATATTAGTCGGAAAACATTGTTTATGTCTTCTCATCAGGAGCCATTGCGATCTTACCAACTTTACTATATTTAACGACGGGTGTGATAAGAGAAACAGCAGTACGTGTCGATAGCGACATGACTAGAACAGAACCGGAAACTCCTGTTCACGCAGCATTGCATTGTCTCAAAAATTTAACTATTAATAAATATGCCAAGGATCAAAGGAGTCAAGAACAATGGACCATACTCTTACAGAGTGCACTAGCTAAGATTATTGATCTAGCAAAAACTGGTAAGGATCAACTCTATCTTGATCTTTATGTTATGACATACCGAAAAGGTAATTGAATATTTCTGTATAATCATTTTTTCTTTGTTTCATGAGTAGGGTGTGACGAAACGAAAATGGACGAAGTTGCCATGATGCTAGGCATAGCTGTATTTGTTCTTCATGCGCTGCCAGATGTAGTGAGCGCCCCAAATTTGCAATTTCCTTGCATTAATCACTTCCGGCAGTCAATTCAATCCGAAAATACCATGGTAAGTGATTGCATTTAAGTAGCTATTTAAATTTTACACTCTTCTACAATATATTTATAAATTTTCAGGTGAAATTAAAATGCGTTCAGACTTTGAAGACCATCTTTGTACATCCTGAGCGTAGTATCAGTACTCCATATATTCATGCACTCGCGCCTAGAATAGTAGAATATTTATATAGTGAGAAAAGTAAACAAGTGTCAAATGAAACGGAATTATCATTCACATTAGAATGTATCGGCACCATAGAGGCCCTCATAGCATTGGCAGAGCCTTCTAACCGTAAGTATACTAATAAAATTACAAAAATAAAAGACAAATTTGAACTAGCATACCGCATGGTATTGACAAAAATATGTTACACGCAAATCAGGAGATCTTCTGCAAGGTATGTCGTAATAACTGAATGCCAAAGGACTATAATAAATTTTGTCAGTTATAAAATTATTGAGGATTAACGTGACACATATTCAAGAAATATATTACTGAGATTATGTATTATTCATTTTGTCAGGTATACAGATGCTAACTCTACTGGTACCTATTCTAATCAATTATTTATTGGAGGGCGATAAATTCGAACATGGCACAAAATATCAGATAAGTCTTCATCAGCAAAGCTTCCAATGGCTGAATAAAATTGGACCGAAATATCCTCAGGTGCTTATGATACTTTTACTCGGTTTAGATAATCGCGACATAACTCTTTTTAAATGTTTTGCAAAACCTTTTGTCAATTATGAAATTTCCTTGTTTCAGGAGTTCAAAACCCTGATGACACAGTCCACAGAATTGAAAACCAAGCTAGAAACGGCAGTGAGATCAAGTCATCTACAGGCACAACGACAAACTAGAACGCTCGAGTCAGCAAAACAACATCTTAAAGTTCAGACGGCACCTTCCATCAAATTAAAAACAGATTTCTCGAATTTCAACTAAACTACTTAGCGAATAAGAATAAAGATGCAGTAATAGTTGCGTGTATCGTCATTGGTAAGAAATTAATAATCATTTGTTCTATACTATCGTATCATTAATATCAACATATGTCTAGAGAAGCATATAGTTTGCCATTATTGAAAAATTGCATTTACCCCTGCGCTATCAAATCATCGACATCAGCCGAATCTATGAAATCCATTTTTTAATTTTTTTTTAGATAAGGGATAAACTTTATACAAAGTTAATGATTAACATCTTGTCTAATGATCAGAATCAGTTAGTCTTGGTAAATTCTTAAGAAGATTTATGAAAATGAGGCTATACCGTTATCACAATGCTTTCATCTATCATTTCTCTGTTAGTCACACAAAATCATATTAGTGTACTCGGCCTAAAAAATCTATTGCGTGAATGAACGAATAGGTTTCGATACCGTTCCTCTTATTTAAAGCTTGTTGGTTACTGTATAATCGATAGTGTAAAATCAATCATTAAAAGAGAATTCTGCTACTTTTACAGATCATGTAATATCCTTTTGCAAGAGGTTTGCTTTTTTAAAGATTATCAATCTACTGCATTTGAAGAAAGTTTCTGACAAAATTTATTATACAGGGTTTAAAGAAAAGTAACATCTTACGATACTTTGAGTATCATTGTCCTTATGTACATTACCGATAATAATGATATATTGCTATTACTAATCTCTTATTACAATACAGTGTGCATTTCACAGTAGCATACCTTTTTACTTTTTTATTAGTGCAGTATGAAGGATTAGTGAATTTATCAAAAGGATAGTTTAATAATTGTATTTTTTATATGTAATCTGTAAAAATTGAGTATAATGGTCAAAAAAGAAAATTTATTTAATTATATCAAGACGTTGACTTTCGCATCTGCCAATTCTCATATCGAATACAATGTAGAGATATTAATCATATTATTATTTATCTTAATCACTAAATGAGATCAATAAGACCTTTGAACTTTCTATTAAAATTATTATTTTTTATTATAGCTCTGAATTATCTAGTTGTATGTAAACCACTATACCGATGATTTTAATTATTTATTTCATTGTATAATACAAATTATGCGTTTCAATTGCAACACAATATATAAATATTTATAATAATGAAACGGGCGTGCGGCACAATTTAAGAGTAAGAAACTATATGTGCACCTTAAATGATAATTATCTCATAAGCGAAAAAAAGTAGTTGCAATTAAATTTGAAAATTATAATTTCCTTTAAGAGTGAATTAGAAGGAAAATTTTCTTTCGTGATACTGTCGATTCTTTATGACATATTTCTTATACTAATTCATTATAATACAGATTTGATTTTTGAGATTACGTTACAGAATCATCATTGAGATCAGTTTAATTAAAAATATGTATATGATTATGTCATTTACAGCGCGAAAGTAGCGCAAATTTAGAATGTTAAATTGTCAACTTTTAACGTCTACCCTATATACTGAATGTAACATTAATAATTGCATAATATTAGGCGGTAAATAATTGGAGGATAGGCGGTCAGAGAAGCAAATTAATAAAATTGTGAAACTATTAGATATAGGAAAATACGTAATAATAGAATCGTGATAATAGAAAGTTCGTACTATTTTTTATATTATTATTTTAGGAGATTTCCGCTATTAATTTTTAGATATATTACTTGCCAAGAAATTAATAATTTCTATTTACACGTGTAGAATTCATACAGTAAATGCAAGATATCATGTTATACGATCCCTCTGTGCTCCGCAATAAATATAAAATGACTGAAAGTATTTTGTTTACTTGTAAATTAATTAAAATGTACAAAGAATTTTTGAACTCGAATTTAAAATGTTATGAGACTTCAAGTATACTTGAAAAGAATTTAACATTGACTGTGTTCAGCAGATATAGCGTTGAAGGAATAAATACATCTGATTCGTCAAATTTTACATCTGTTAGAAGAATTTGCGATCGATTCACTGATCGAATGCGATTGCTGTTGCAGCATAGGTGTTCTATTAAATGCAACCATTTTTTTTTACTTACTGACGATTGCAGATAATTATTATTAGTACAAGTACGACTCTCATTTCATGTATATTGAGAAGTTGTAGCTGATATAGTTTTTCCCTTTTTTTTATATATGTTATAGATTGATTACATTCTTGTTGTACTGGTAATTTTCAATTTGTACTAAATATATTTTACCACCCTGAACTAATAGGCACAATAAAGTGACATTTATCAACTAGTGGCTGACAACCGTCTGCTAGTAACGCCAGCATAGCAAATAAGATAAGGTTAATCCCTTTTACATATTTTTGGAGTGTTTTGTTTTTAGAAAAAAGATATGTAATTTATCTCTTTCTTTTCATTTATAAATGGATATAATGTAATACGCTGGGGTTATTCAGTCGAAAGGAGTCTAAAGTGTACATAGTAAACATTTAATTATACCTAACCTAGGTAGCATATATTTTCATTAAATGTTTAAAGCATTTTGTTTATTATTTTAATAATTGAATGTGATGTATATTTCAGCAAACATGTCTGATAATAAAAAAGTAATATTGGTAACTGGTGGATCTGGTTTAGTTGGAAAAGCTATAGAAACTGTTATAGCGGAAGATTCAAGACCGGATGAAACTTGGGTATTTATTGGTTCTAAAGATGCAGATTTATGGTAAGAGAATCTTTTGCATAAATTGGTGTTAGAATAATATAATAAAATATTGTCCTATTTGCAGTGATAAAAAAAGTACGGAAGAGGTATTTGCAAAATATAAACCTACACACGTTATACATCTAGCTGCTATGGTTGGAGGATTATTCCATAATATGGCACATAACTTGGATTTTTTGGTATGTAAAATTAATATATTTTTTATAGGTATATAATATATATTAAAATATACCAATTCACTCCTAATACTATACGTTTTATTGCAGCGTAAAAATCTTCATATGAATGACAATGTACTCCAAACTGCGCATGAAACAGATGTTGTTAAGGTTGTATCCTGTCTTTCAACCTGTATATTTCCAGACAAAACAACATATCCAATCGATGAAACTATGGTAAATCAAAAACCATTGCAATACTATAAAATTTGTTTAAACAAGCATTTCAGTCTCGTTTGGAAAAGTATCAAATTACACATGTATATATGCATATGATTCAGATTCACAATGGCCCACCCCATCCATCAAACTATGGATACAGCTATGCAAAGAGGCTGATTGATATCGCGAATAGAGGATATTACGAGCAACATGGTAGAATGTATACAAGCGTGATTCCCTGTAACGTATTTGGACCACATGACAATTTTCATCCTAAAGCGAGTCACGTTGTTCCTGGTTTAATGAGAAAGCTTTATGACCTCATAAAAGACAGTAAGGCAGTGTCTCCATTTTTATATAAAGAGAATTATTATAGAGATAGCAGAAAATGTATTTATGTGGCAGGTAATACAGAGGACAAAACATTTATGGTATTGGGTTCAGGAAAACCCTTGAGACAATTTATCTACAGCAAGGATTTAGCAAAGTTGATGATTTGGGTATTACGCGAGTATTCATCTGTGGAACCAATTATTTTATCAGGTATTAATTAACAACACACGTTAAATTATTTATCTGGAGTAATTACTTTCATCGGATCTTTTTTCATTTTAGTGGATGAATCCCAAGAGGTGACAATATCACAAGTGGCAGAAACATTAGTGGCTGCATTTGATTTCAAAGGGAAAATCGTGTATGACACGTCAGCTGCTGATGGCCAATACAAGAAAACTGCAAGTAATGCTAAACTACGAAGTTACTTGCCCGATTTTCAATTTACCCCTTTCGAAAAGGCAATTAAGGAAACTGTTGATTGGTATAAGACAAATTATGACCTCGCAAGGAACTGAATAAGAAAACTAAAAATAATAACTATGTGCCTATTTAGATGCTTCATGCAATTCAATTAATATAATTATAAACTAACAATCTTAAATGATTAAACAACTGTGTATAGTCTACGAAGTATCTAAATATGTGCCTCTAAGATGTACAAACATTATCATATCAATTTCAAAGAAAGACAACAATAATTTTATAGCAATCCAAGGGCCTACATAGAAAAGATACCATCAATAAATCAAATTTTATACAGGAATTTCTTTATGGACTTGTACGTGAGGTATATTGAAAGTGTGTTAGGCTCTTTATTCATTATATGATAATCAAAGATACTTAACGCAATAGTCTGAGACTGATATGTTGAGTATTTTAAAAGTTAAATCAATGCTAGTTCCTGAAAATACAATAACATGGGACTAAATGCGCCTGAGCAACTGTAGACTCAATACAAAGGTGTTAGGCGAGTTTTCAACAGACGTATGCTAGAGTTCAGTGCATTATATTCTCATGCACAGTCTACAATCTGTCTAGAGCAGTTTCTTCTAAATATACCTACTGAAGTAGTAAGAGACATTGATATATATATTTAGCATGCACACTTACTACTTGGAGTTATTATGTAATCACGGGAGACGGCAAATTCAATCGATTTATATTCAAAAAAACATCCACTTTTTATTCACAGTTCCATTCCAAGTACTACAGTAATGATACCTTAAATGATATACATACATAACACGTTATTAAAGCAAGTAATGGATTAAGTGATTAAATAATGTTCAATAATAGTTGACACTACGCAGACTTGCACACTCAGAGTGCTAAACATTTTCCCATCTCTTTTTATTTGCAATGCGTGCATTGTCTGATGTTACGTAAAAGTTAACGTATGTGGCGCGCGTTATTATTGTACATACTGTATAATTTTGAAATAAAAATCATACAAATAATGCGATCAATTAATAAAACACAAAAATTGCGAATACTCATATTTATCAAGATTTATAGAAATGCAGCCACGTACTAAGTGCATAAAGAAATGGGGGATCATAGTGGTATGTAGTGGTGGTAAAGAAAATGCATATACTGCATGGTTTGAAAGCGACGAGAGTAAGTTCTGTTTAAAACGGTCTTTAGCGACTCGTTTGTCGCAGACGTGCGACATTTTAACGATATGCAGTCCAAGCGAAATGGAGCATGCCATATCCCTCGTTAAAAATATTATTTATTTTTGCGATTTTACACTCGAATCGTAATTCACCAGTGGTCCACGATAGCTTTGCGCAACAGGAATAAGTAAATTGAATGATGAGCACGTGCCGCTCGAAAATACATTTTTCCTAGCTTTCGGAACACATGCAAAAAATGCAGAACTCGTACTTTATTTTGAACGTCGGTCACAAATCCTCCGAATAGTTTATGAGGAGGCAAAGATTTTTCGCGATGCATGTCTATTTTCGTAAAAGAAGAACAAACAAGCTGAAAAAAGGGAAATAAACGCACTTCAGAAATCTTTGAGGTCATTGGACCGTACGAGAGAAATACTCGCAGGTATAATATTAAGTTGTGACTGCAGACAACTGTACAAAGAGACGGATCGATCACAATATGTACTGTTTTCGTAATCCCCATAATTTTATATAACAGGTAAATACATTTGATATTAGAAAAAATAACATTCCCCTTGGATTTCTGTTTTTCTAAGCAATTGTTTATGCCTGAGATATCCAATAAATAAATGGTAAATATACGATACTAAAGCGATCAATTCTGACAGTGTACGCCATTCTTGACACTTCATAACAGCTGACTGCTAGAATCGGCAGAATTCCTTGAGCATTTGGAAACACATACTACTTTGTCAGGTTTCGGGAGATATTTATTATACGAAGCACCTGTTTTGACGTCGAAGAAAATCGTTGAGAAGATCCAGGTAAAGGAAATATTTCTCTATTATAAAAAAAGCATTGATTCTGTGACCGTAGGACGCTGCAATCATTGTGAAATTCAAAACGCTTGTCCATACAATTCTCACGAAACATCTGTGCATCATTGCGATACAATGCAATTTGATTTTTCGCGATATTCTGTTCCAAAGAGCAGAATATTTTTTTTTTTTTATAAATAGAGATCATCACATAACCGGAAGCCGTTTGATTTTGTGACTTTCGTCGCAACCATGCATACGCATTTATGAGAACTCGTAGGGATGTTAGCTATATGGTAATGTAATGTACCCTTGCATCTAGGGGAGGATTTTCCACAGAGTTTCAGGAGCCGTTTTTACTCGAGGGTTGCGTAGTCGAGTATCGTTGGTGAGTATTGTCGACGTGCAGACAGGGATGGTAGTCGGCGCAGGCGCCGGAACGCCAGGGCGACCGCGGTATTGTCTTTACTCAGTGCGCTCGAGGTAGCTTACCTCGACGGATGTTGGTCGTCGTCGACGTTGACGGTAATGGCTCTGGCACGTGGCGTATCCTCGGAAGGCTGACATTTTCCTTATTCTCCTTCTTGGAGGATTCCTGTTTTTATTATTATTACTGAAAAAAGACTAGAATATCACGAGTGCGATATGACAAGAGCGTCGCCGGTATACGACAGCAGTCGGTGTCGTCGGTAGCGAAGATATATTTCTCCGGGGTGCAGAAGAAAAGATCGCGGCTTCGATAAAATATGAAAATCCAAAGGTGCAAAAATCGGAATTACGAATTTGACAATATTTCCCACGACGATATAAATAAAATTCCAATTTCGGTTTTGGTTAACAGTGAGATATATACCAAAGCATTGCTCGTTAGAGGCTTCCGTCAATCAGCTGGAATTGAAACGATAAAAAACTTTCAAAATTACAACCTCAATACCAAGATCGACATTTAAATACCTTTTATTGTTTAAATATTCCTGAACGTATACCAATGCTGCTAGACTATGACACCAAAAGTATTTAGTGTCTAAGGAAACAGTTTGTCGGTCGATAATAAAACGATAAACATTTTACTGTTGTACAGATAAATTAAGTAGTTCTACGAACAGTCAAGGATCACCACTGCTAAAACTTTTTAATGATTTTCAATGATATCAACAAATAAAATCATTCCTTGTTCCGTCATCTACGTTCTGCTTCATTGCAAGCAATCACCTTTAAGTGAATCAACTATATAACGTGTTACATGCTTAGCGTTTCTTTTCTATCGCGATATGTTTTGACGTCGTGCAAATGTGACAAAACGCTGAACAAAGTGAGATACATATATAATGAGATATACGATACACTTTTGAGTCTGCGTTTTTCATTCTGTATTCTATTTGTATTTTGACTGGTTTATGAAGCTCTTTGTGAAACTCTATCATACGTGAACTCAACGTTACACTATAAATGAGTGAATCTGTCTTCCTCATGTAAAAGCCCTTAACGAACGTTTTACAAGACATGCGTGGCTCTGCAGTATCTTTGTACGTCGAACGAACCTTTTGATGACCCTTTTCATCAGAGCTTTAACGTGATAATTTCATTGAGATTCTTTAAAATCAGGAGTGACATACTTTATCATGATTGTTTCAATCTTGTCCATCAATGAAATCATTTGTGTCAATCGATATAGTACAAAGTTATCAGCAATCGTAGCAAAAAGATTAGACGAAGATACGTTAGAAAAATTCAGAGCATTTTTAGCCAGATGTAAATTTTAATAAATTTAATTTGTTTTCTATAATATTCAATTAATAACAATTAACTCGATGCTAACCAGGACTAATTGACAGAGTTGCTCTGTTTAATATGACCATGGTCTTACAAATTATTTATATAACAAACGCATAACCGATATTAATTGTTATTCGAATCTCGTTGCATAATTGTTATTACGTATCAAGACTATACGAAGCCTAAAATTGAAATTGAAAGAAAACATTAAAAATCCGCAACGACTCTAAAGTTTTGAATATTCCATAGTCATAAACGAAGTTTCATTATTTTCTGCAAAATTCTTCACTTTCAACGTTCTACTAGTCATACAAAGAATTAATGATTTTCTCTGGCGCTAGTTGCGTTTCTCTTTGGCATCTCATCATGTCAAATCTTGGCCACCGCTCAGCATTTCTCAATGGCAGAAATATCGTAAGGCAAAGAAGATAACCAAAAGGACTATAACCCAAAGACACGTTCGGAATTTGATAAATAAATTTAATAAAATTAAATTAAAAGTTTGGATAAAAGTTTCCAAGCAATAATGTCACGTGCTGAAGAAATACATTATCGTGAGTCAGTACCTGGCTTCGGTGCACTGTACAAAAAGTTATCGTTGATAATCAACAAGTACGAGAATCGACATACGATGATTTTCCTCATTGGAATATAGTGCCGGTGATTATTAGTGATACGGTATTGAAAGAATGCCGGGAATCGTAGTGTTTCGGCGACGCTGGAGCGTCGGTAGTGACGACCTCGTCGTTCCTGGCGCTTTCCTCTTCGGTCTGCATCTCATATGGTAAGTAGAGTAGTACATGTAGCTACATTCAACTAGAGTTGCCTCTGGGAAAAGCAGATATTATCTATACGGTTATCGTATACAGAATTTCCAAATAGAAAAATAAACCAAAGCTATTCCAAGTATTCTCATTTCTCTTCGTCTATTTCCTAACGCTTGTAAGTACAATTCTATAGTTAATATCATATGTCTGGTCTCGCGAGTAGTTTCAGGTAATTGCACTGGACCATGCAATAGATGCTGAATGCACGAATCTATATTAATATATCGTCATATAAATCATATATCAAGTATATCAGTCATATAGTTATGGCTATTGCTCTTGCAATATATTTGAACATAAATCATTGAAGGGTCATGCGAGAAGAAGGGAGGAAAGTATTTTCGCACAGAGTATAGTATAAGAGAATATATTATGGTAGGAGGTAGGTACTATAGTACAATAGTGAATGAGCTCCGTTCGAGGAAAGCAATTGCGAGTAAGCGATCGTGCATAAGATCGATCGAAAGCTATCATCAAACAGTAGGGCTCTTGAGTATACTAATTAAACCCATAATCAATCCCATTCAGTTTCAATCTCAAGAATCGATAATTAAAGCCATTTAAGCTCAGTTCATTACAGGAGCGTCATTCCATAATCTGCTATAATTCTACACTCGTAACACTCATACGCTAACTCGAATAGAATGAAAACGTATAAAGTTGGTCAATAAAATTTATATAAATTACAAATATCAAAGTTGTCAATGTGCATTGTAATTGTCTGATTTAATAGGTACGGAAACATTAATTATTGTTTAACTCAATCCATTATACTTTGTAACAATTATTCAGTGCACAACCCGTAACAGTAAAAATCATGAAAAAATACTCATCTTGCGTATTTCGGATTCTATCCCATATATCGAATGTACTGCCGTCCTTGATGCATGCGCCTAGGCGTATATCGCCGTTGATACATCCGGATTTTCCGTTATGCATCTACTTCCATTCACGCATCAAGGCATTATCAGAGCGAAGTGTCTTCCTTTTGAACGTCCCCTCGACGTTTCAGTCTATCGGTGACAGCCGACTGGTGCAGTCTGGATTATAGACGGTTGATAAATTTTTTTCTTCTTGTTTTGATTCTGGTCGTACGTTTTCCCAGTTGTATCCGCGTATTGGTTATGTTACGTTCATAGGACATTCAGCTTCTGGAACCGAGAACAAAGAGTCCGTACAACTCTCTAAGACCAATTAACAATAATGCCAAGTCTCATTGCATTTAAAAGACGATGGAGAGTCGGCAGTGACGATCTTGTCATTCCTGGATTCACTTTGGCCAGTATACACGCGCTTGAGTAAGTCCTTCTTTAAGATCATCTTTTGTTTCTCTTACGAATGAAATATAACAAAAAGATGAACGATTATTTAAAACGGTCTCACGAGAGTGTAGACGATATAAAAATAACTCGGTGCGTGTCGGTATTGTCAGATTTGTGGAGCATATTGTATGTACATTCGATACGTTTCTTTCGAGTTGTTATGGCTAATCTCTCACAGCTAACGCCTGGCTGTCTGGATTCTTATTGTGCCGTGTAAACACTACCCTGAGGCGGTTAGCTTCACCGAGGGGAAAAAACTTGACGGGTAAGCTTCATACCTACTTTGCCTGAAGTACTTGACCGATATACATATATTGTTGTTCCTTTGTCTTTATTTTTTTTTACGCTCATACAATTTTTCCTTTGCTCGTCTCTTTAAGGATGGCTTGTACTTCAAAACTTTTGTATATCCAGAGTCCTTACTGTTTCTTGTTCGTTCACACTGCTTTTTAGTTCACGCTTGAAGTGCACGACGCAAGGAGTCGGAAAATGAACGGCATATGTAAGCATCGACGTTAAATCGTCTCTCGCTATGCTACATAACATTGCCGAGGAACACGGCAAAGCTTTTGATGTCATCTACAAGGCGTCACGGAGACGAATGTGTTTCGCGAGAGTATACTCGAGCTACTCGTACTCCCCGGGGATGCGAATCTTCTTTGATAGGCGGAAAAGATCGGTAGGGAAATATTTGACAAAATTTACGGAATTGGCGAAATTACTTCTTGTCGTTGATTCGTCAGAGTTGCACGAACGAGAAGATCGGGTATTTTACACATTCTGAAAGGTAATTAATGAATATACAAAAGAGCAAAAGCGATTTCACTTTGTTACGTATAACCAATGGAAATGTAGTCGACGACTATAAATAAAAATATAAAATATTCAGCCTGTTGATCAGCATCACCAATAGTTACTCAATGTTCACTTGACGCCATTGCAGATTTATTTTTATTATTTTAATTTAGTCTTACAATTAGCCACTTTTATCGACACTTTCATTCTCGCCATTCATTCCCAATTGACTTTCCACAGTAGCGATAAATCCGATTGCCGTTTCTGCAAGTAGACTCCTCTTTCGGCGAAAGGATAATCGGGGATACTTAACGAGTGCGGCTAATTGGTAGGAATTAATTCACAACACTGTCATCAAGTAAATGGAATTTTTAAATTCAATCGGCAGAGTGAGAAGACACTCACTTTCATTACGTAAGATCCCAATACAATTAGCGTGCGACTGAAATTGACAAATACGTCGCCATTTTCTTTTATAGAAGGAACCAGGTGTCCTTTCCACTTTTTTGCACGTGGCAATAGCTCCCTTCTTCGTTGTCCTTATTTCGCGCTAATTGCAACCACCTGCGTAACGACTCGTACGACCCCTTTTTGTTTCTTCCCTTCGTCAAATGGAGAGTCTAAGAGAGTTCGTTTGTAAGTAGTTTTAACGTACCTTTTTAGTTCCTAAGTAAAACAGTTTCCCCTTATCTAACTGCTATACGAAACTCTTTGCATCTCCTGGCTAAACAGACAGCGAATGGTCCTCCGTTGTCGATCGTCAGCATCTCCTCTTTAGATCTACTCTGAATTTCTGTCCTTCACAGAAGGATAGGTAGCTAACGAAAAGAGAGAAGAAAATTGAGAGTCCACCTTCCTCGAGTACAGAGTCAGTACAGTACAGAGTCTCGCTAAAGTGTCAACAAGCAAAAAGAATTATCATACGTTTCTACCCTTCATCCAGCTAGTTTATTTGTAACATAGAATTTTTGGAAAAATAGAATTTCTATGGTCTCGATAGCTACGGTTTAACGATACAGCAAGAATCATAAGAATCATTAAAGAACAAAATGTCGCGCACGCTACATGAAAACGTGGTGTTGCGTTTAAGGGCGTAGGAAGCACTAGGAAAAGCGGCCTTTAAGGATCGATATGTCCACGTACAACGTGTAACGTTTTCTCTGTGAATGACACTCCTCCCGCAGTGTTGCCTATGAATCAGCTAAGGGCTGATTCAATCCCCAACTACTTCGTAGCCCTACTTGCCGTTGCAGGCGATGCCGTCCCCTGACCTGTTTGTCATAGAAATTCACGTCGTTTCGTAACGCGCCCCATATTGCCACGAATATTCAGACGTGAAAATAGACGGTAGACTTATCCCACGATTATCAAATGTTATCATTCAGGTTCAAACGCAGGAATATTTATCTACGCAGTTCCACACTTTCTCGGATTTGCGGTGAGACATCAAGCTTTACGCTTTACGGTATTTGCATTGAGCAATTGCGCCCCGACGCTCCTGTTCTATACGAGTTATGAATAGAAACTGCTCCCTCGGCGAACACACATATAGAGCGTTACGTCGATATAGCGAGCGCACGCGAGCCTGCCACGGGGATAGGATCGCCAGGATTTTACCTGTGTATAAGGATTTACATCGAGGTTTTTCTGTGCGCATTCGTTCGATCGCATTGTTTCTAATGCATTTCGTTCCGAAACGGATTTCGCTCTGAATCGTTTAACGGACCGTCGAGAACGACCTAGTTAGTTTATGTCAGTGTAAAGGTTGGCAGACACAGTTCAATTATATTTTTGGAGTCTCACTGTGTTTAGTTGGCTTCGGCGCCAACTTTCAAGTAGGTACCTATACAAGGAATTAGAAAGAAGATTCATGAGATTATTTTGTCTAAGATTGACGCGGTCGCCTATTTCTTCGGTCTCTCCTGTCTCTCTCTTCGGTATCTCTGTCCAGTGTTCTGCTTCGGTCTTTGCTATTTCTCTTTATGAAAATTATGATTTTCCTCTTCAGCCACTGGCCATATCTGTCTTTTCGGTATCTTCATCCGGTGTCTTTTTTTTTGGCTTTTGCTATCGCTGTCTGCAGCTTCTCCGAGTTTCCTCTTTAGTCACTGCTCTCTCTCCTCGGTATTTCTGTTCAGTGTTTTTTGTTCGGTCTCTTGCTATTTCACTTTCCGATTATCTCTGCAGTTTCTCTGTCTAGTATCTTTGATTTTTCTTTTGGATCATTTCTATTGTTCTTCTCGGTCTACGGTTTCCCTCTTCGGTCTTGACACAGCACTATATGGAATATTTTCAAAAAGTATTGTCCAAATTATTTTCGAGCACACAACATCGAGTACCAATATCTGAGTGAATAAGGAACAGCAAGCTTTCATAAAATGTTTATTAAAAATGGCAGATTGTTTATCCGATACAAAACGCAAAGATGAAGTCATCGAAACACAGTAAACAATCGACAACAAAATTTCCACAGAGATACCCAGCAGCGCTTCAATCTCCGCAAAGTATAACGCTACCCAGTTTACATGTAATGCGTAAATTCTGACGCATCGTAGATTGTTGAATTAATCACAAATTTTTTTTCGCATACTGCACGTTCTATGAAGTTTTACACTGCCTGCCTATAATAATGAGCTAGTTGCGCAACAGCAGTTAATATTTTCCAACCTGCTCCACTTTCTCGTACAAATTTTTTTAATACAAATTTTCATACCTCTGTCACAATTTACGCGATCCATACAGCAATCGCGTGACAACCATTAAATCCGAGGAATACGTTTAAGCTGAGCAACTCTGTACACGAACGTGTGTTTCTGAATAATGGCTTCCAATCGTCATCCCTTCGTGAACTGTCAGCCATCTAACACCAAGCTGATGAATGAAGTACCAGAGTATTGAGAAAGTACGACCCGTAATCAGTTTCAAGTACGTGAGACGGCAATCAGACTTTCTGACTGGCTCAGGAACATAGTTCAAGATGAAAGGTCATAAATCGAATAAAGATATCAAGCCGAAAATACAGGAAGCGTGCAAGCGCGTGCAAAACAACAGAAGTAGTTGCATTATCTGAGAGTGCACTGTTCTGGTATGCACGCGGTAAATGGTTCTACTTCATCATCCACATGAGTGACCTGTTTACAAATGGCACACAAGCCTCGAGAGGTGTGTCATATAACCTCTTCTCTTTCTACTGTGCAAGTTACATATCTACGTCGAGACGAGGTATTATGTATACCTATGTAGATCCATTATGTAGAGCCACGAGTACGTAAAGGATGTCATATATTGTCTTTGCATGGCACTCGAGCGAAACACCCGGGCCACTGGATCTTCCGTACCCATAGGGTGAATTGTCTGAAGGATTTAAGAAGAGTGAGCGTTAGGGATGATTTCAAGTATCATTCAGTGCTTCGTTGCTTAAAGAGTCTGAAGGGTAGGTAGGTATGCACTGTGACGTGATTTTTCGAATCACGGTCACAAGGCGACTCCGGCTAACGAAAAAGATAACGTTCTCGTTTCCGGCTCCCTTCGGGTCGCCACCCTGGTCAGAAACTATGCTCTCGGGTTGGTTA
>JASANN010000200.1:716402-749999 GCA_031762395.1 Calameuta pygmaea | reverse complement strand
GGGTGGACGGACGAAGGTAACGTAGGTTGGTTCTCGCAGATTGTCGTTCTCGGATTTTTGCTATCGGTATCGGGTTAGGAAAAAAAAATACGTTACAGCACGTATGTATCCGAAGGTTTAAATTCCAGTGTAATTACGTAAATGTCACGATGCTCTTCTAGTCCTTACGATTAACCTGCACGAAACATGCCGATTTATGTAGGTCGCCATTTTCCTGATATCTCATTGGTAAATTGTGCTCATCGCTGGAGGAATAGAGTTTGCACGAATATTGCTCCTTGAAGTTGCTAAATTGCAGGTTGCTTCGTACACGGTTCGGGATTGTTTGGTGATAAAGTCGTGATCAGAATCGTGCCGGGTGGCAATTATCGCTAATCATCATAATGGTTGGAGCTGGTTTCAAGCTGTAGATCAATTTTAGTACTGCAACGTTATGCGACGGAAGATCTTTGTCATTTTTGCAGATATTTAATACCTAATCATTTTTCCTGGATCTTATCAGCTCTTGAGTTTTGTGACTGATTTCAATAATCCAGTATGATTAATTTTATTCGTGAACTTTGAACTTTTCTTATCAGGCAACTTCTCGTTGTTGAACTTATACGCGTAGGAGTTTAGCTCTAGACGAACTACGGTAAATAATTGTAAAATGTGATAGAAGAAAAAAAGCTTTACTTGAACTACTTGGTAATTGCTTTTGCCGACCGATTTATTATTCCCTGTTCGACACTTGGAAATCATTAACGTCAATTACGGCTTGAACTTGGAAATATTTATATTTATTAAGTACTATGCTGACATTGATTTGTTTAACGCATTTGATAGTTCATTAGAATTCTTCTTCCAGACTAATTCTTTCAGACTGATACTTTTTATTCATATCTCATAAAATACTTTTCATGTCTGGCGAAAATATCCTTGTATTGCTTTACCCGTTTACAAGGCTATCAAAAATTGTTATTCCATTGCCGATGCTAAATACTTAAGATTCGAGTAGGAGAGTTTACATCATATTATGGATACTGTTAGGGGTTAGGAATATCGTACATTTTATACGGGGATAATTCAATGCATCCTTACACGCGATGATAAAATATCGATGTCAGCGTTATCTCATGAGACTTTAATAAAAAAAAGTATAGGAACACGTAAATCGCTTACTATCTGATATTACACGAACGTTACGTAAGGTTTCCTATGGGTTCGCAAGGTATTTCGAAAGTGCGAGAACGAGAAGAGAAAAAGAAGTATAAGACATATATTTCACGACTTGATCGTAATTAATCACGTGCCGTACATTAATTGTTTACTGTGATCATTTGAAACGTTCGCTCGATATCCAGAAGCATGGTGGGACATAATTTCAGTTGAAATTTTCGAGGAATTCCCACCAAACGCCCCGGCATTCTTCTGACAAGCCTAGATTAGGATAAAACGTGTCCTTGAAATGCTCAAACCGTCGTCCTATGATTGTCAAACAGCATCCAATTGCGTAATAGTTCTATTCCCAAAAGACATTAAACTTCCTCGCAGATATATCCATAGAATGATTTCATCCGGAATGACCTTTGTACTTGGAAACACATAACATTTGAATACGGCTAATAATTATTCATTGAGTTTTCGTAATGAAATTTAATTCTAGTTCAATGAATAATGTCAAGGATTCATACAATCGATTTGTCCGTTGTCAATCTTCCTGTTGATAACTATCGTAGAGTTTGATTCGAATTTCAACGACTGAATCTCGCAGATAGTTTAGCCCGAATATAGAGCGAATAATTTCAATGAAAATGCGCACTTAGTCAGCCATTTTGTTTTGACGGCGTAAATTTTTGCACTTTTCAATTTCGTGGGTCTAAGTGCAGCGGTGAATATTGATCTTGTACCACTGGGTGGCAGGATACGAATGTCAATGCTGTCTTTCCTTATCTAAAATACCAATTAGATTTACATGGCCTGGGAAAACTTGTCTAACAGATCAATCTATTAGATTGTGTGATTGTTGGGACAAAAAATGTACCTGGTGGTACAAAAAACTTCGTTTCGAAGGTACGAAACTTCTAATTTTGCTTAGCTCTGAAATTTATGTTGACCTGATAATAGTGTGCGGAGTACGCTGATGGACTGAAAGTCTCGCAGTGTGTTCGAGAAATACGTAATCAGTTCAAAAATAGAATCCGCTTCTATTCTTTCTATTCGCGTGAATCAGTCTAATTATTTTTTTTTACACTTCCGCTTTCGAGTGGGTTTACGATTTGCGTCCAATTCGCCATGAGGTACTACGTCGCTTTCATTGCATTTGTAATCTTGAATATTATGGTTGAGCAGACCTTGAAGTTGGTGAGTAATGTCGTTGGCGTCGAGACGCCTTCACATGTGTATACGTCCCGTATAGAAAGTTTTCGACGGTAAACGAGCCTCAGTGTTACATTATATTTCCTCATCAGATATTTCACGCTAATTATAGTGACGACCCGCTTTGTAAAATATAAACCTAGGACGTTGGAATAGCCCATTTTCATACTGGGTGCAGACAAAAACTATACCTAGCGACTTTCCTTGGATTTCCATCATATCGTAATAGAGTTTAGTGCCAGAAACATTGGATTACCAGGCTAGAATAACATACGACTAACATTATAATTTTTAATCATAACACGACGTGTGTTAGCAATACAAAAAATTTAGCTACCAATCACACTCTACGTATATGAGGAATGCAATGACTTCTTATCCAAGATAAAGATCGTATTAAATTTCGATAATCGTCTCCAACGACACTTCGACCGATTCTCATGGCTCCTAAGTAGCTCAGTAAAAGATCTCACGGTGAAGTGGGACGTAGGAAAAAAATGGCTGTAAGAAGAAAAAAATATCGGATCGTAAATTGAGATTTGTTAGTGATCATAAATTTTTCTTTCCAAGCAACGTCTGTTATATACTTGGCCAGCTTCCCATGTTATATACACTACCAATTGCCATCTGCACAGTGAACTTTAGGAACACCTAAACGAATAGTGTCTAGGTCCACGGAATGATAACTCGGATAAACGTGCTGTAACCGTGACTGACCTTTGTGGAATATTTTTTTACTAGCTTTTTTAAAAGTATTACTTCGTTAAAAGTTTAATCAGTTTCGTGTGTTACTGTATATTCGTGCTTTTGACTTTACCAATTTATGCCACTAATTAGTCTCCTTTTTGAAATATTTATACTTTTCAAGTCACATCGCGATAGAAGTATTTATAATATTTAATTATAGCTTTAGTTTTGCACAGGCTTGTACCAGCTACCTGTCGCTCTTTTAGAGCTTCCCACTGGCTGCCAAGTCTGCTGGGTACGTTAGCAGGTTTTTAGCACTGTAAGCATCGATGCTATATAATGCATATATGCATATCATATAGGTAGGAATTAAAAGAGTTTTCTTTCTCTGCTTATATCCAACCAACCGACTGCTAGCGCTTTAACGAGCATCTATACATTTAGTAATTTTACAGTAAAAAAGAATTACGAGTTATACATATATAATTATAATATATAATAATAACATACAGTGGAGACTCGATTATCCGGACCACTATTAAACGAATTCCTGATTATCCGGATTGCCAACCGTAAGCAAATATCTTTGTAGTCAACCAAATATTTTCAACAAAATTAAGCTACAGTGAGTGTCCTATGTTGTTGATTTTAATGAATTTAATTTGTTTTTGTTGTTTTGAATAAAAACCTAATACTACGTATTAACCCTAGAAAGATACCATATGACAACGTACCTAAAAGATAACAATACGCGGGTGCCGTAGGTTATCTTTCTAGAGTTAATACATATGTAATACAAAAGTCGTTTTTCTTCATACATTCAGTTATTCGAATTTTCGATTATCCGAATGACTTAGGGCAACAACTAGTCCGGTTAATCGAGTCTCCACTGTAGTCAAAAGTCAATACGTGTAAACCAAAAACAGACTATATTTTTTCCAATGAGAGTGTATCCCAAAGAGGAGTTATAAAGGAACCTTACGAAACTCTCTAATCAATCTAAAAAATATGTAATCCGATGCAGAATCTGAACCAGGGGTGGAACGTGAAAGGATATAAAATGGCAGAAGGGTCAAAGAAGATGATTACGAAATCAATCTCAGAGGGTAGCTGAAACTGGGTTTGTTCTTTACGAGCTTCAGGATTGGATGGTTGGTGTATCTGTTGATAATTTAGAGAAAGCTTCGTCTGGCGTTCTTACCTTTTTTCTTTCGCTCCTCCTCTTTCTCTCCGAAGCACGTTCCGTCATAGCAAACAATTCGGAAATCGTACAGATGACCGATCCAGTATATTCCAGTGTGTCAGTGACATTGGGAATTTCAATGTATAGCTGATGTAGAATAAAAATTTTTTTTTCATTACCAAGGGTAATTTTACACTCACTATATAACCCTGGCTGAACGTTAACGTGCAGATGGGGTAAGGACCCCCTTGGCAGTACAGCACGATGCAAATGTTGCTGGGTGAGATTACCCTCCGCCTACGACTCCCTATACTGATGTCCCTTTTGCCTTGGCCTTCACTTTCAACCTCCCTTATATTTCGTGAATTGCACGAGGTGAAGCAGAGAAGGGTGTATTTTGGGGTTGAAAACCCCTCCCGCTGCGATAAATGGCCCTTTGTCTCTGAGGCACGGTCACCCCTGCAAGTATGGCATATATAACTTTAAATGCTCGCTGTAATAGTTTATGCGATCTCACACCTTATAAATGTTTGACATAACAGTTTGGATTTTATCGTATATCCTCGTTATCTAAATTTTCGTGTATTTATTTAACCATAATCGGTTATTTGATAATAAAAGAAAAAAGACGTCGTGGGGGGTATATTCGGTTGGGTGTGCTAAGGGAAATCAGCCGTCGAGTGGTATCGACGTTTGGATTAGTGCAATCACTTACAGATGATATTTACTGCCTGGACTGTACGTGTTATATATATACGCATATCTACCATATGAAAGGAGATAGAGAGATACGTCGATATGTATATATAAACTTGTCAAAGGGTAGTTAGGAGGACGTGCAGCGTTCACAATGGCAAGCGAATGTGTTTTATTTTTTAAAAAACTAAACCTTAGGACATGTGGCGTTCTAGTTCTAACCTACTCTAAACTGTCGCGGCCATTTCTTAGCCAATCACAATTTCGTCTGTCACGCATTAGAATTTTTTTCGAAAATTCGGTGTGTGTGCCGCTTTACGGTCCTGACAGTATACCTTAAGTATGTAAATTTTATCAGGACTGTCCTGCTAAGCACCAACTGTCCTCGGAACTGCCAATACCTTACAATACAACCGGCAAAAAGTCCTGAAAACTGCCCTTCTTAAAAAATATACTTATATATTAAAGCGATCTTGCACAGCAACGAAATTCACTTCGGCTAGCTAATACAAATACTAGACAAGTTTTGAAGCCAATACCAGGAATACTTTGCTCGTGCCACTGCGCGAATAATCCAATACCCTCGAGTAGCAACGGTTCTCTGTAATTGAAATTCGAAAACGGCAAGATGCCTCTGCTGGAATTTGCCGAACGTCTCCTTGGTGGAAGTTAGAATTGATGACTGATTTATTGTCGTAAGAACGTATTGAATATCCCCGTTCAGTTACACGCTTTTGAAACGAGTCTTGGCGAACAGACTGATGCATATCGGTTAGAAAGGTAATTTTTTTTATTAATCAATTATATATCTGTATTTATAATATAGATTGTCTTTGTGAAATTTGGGCCAATTAGTATGCGGATGCGCAGTAGGGGTTGATTAATATTTTATTTAGCCATGTTTATCGAACGAGCAGTTTTCTGAACATTGTTAATTTTAACTTCGATATTCAATTTAACTTTGATAAAAAAATATCCCGTGGTTAACGAACAGGGCTTACACGATGATGTTGCCTCCTATCGTAACGCGTACACGTGTCCCATACCTGGTTTACGGTATAGAAATTCAGCACAGCTGGAACCCGCATTAATTTGATAGTTTGAATTATCGTGTATTACGTAAATATACATATACATATTTTATTAGTAATCTCGTACAGTCTACGAGACTCCTTTTTATTTATGGGAAATCTCACGATAGCGCTTTAGTATTTGCACGACTATTTCACGTGCAACGTTACTACGTGAAAACGAGACAATGTTGGTTAGTCTTCCTCGCAAGGATTATATCGTAAAATCATATTAATGATCCAGCATGACTTCTTGGTAGATACTTTAAAGTTTCATCCAATTCTATGCTAATTGATGACTCAAGTAGTCGCCATTACTCCGTTTTACCACTAAGTACATAGAACATCATTACGCTGGTAGTCTGGAATCTTAATTTTTTTTTTTCATTTTTTTTTCATCCATTTCGCAACGCACTACTCTACCGATCGTGTGCATAGAAAAGAACAGAGGAAGTTATGGAACTGCTATGGAGCATCCTATCGGATATCAATTTTATCAATTTGGTTATAACCGCACTGACACGTCGTGTAACCTCCGGCCCTCTTCCGAGACAATAGATGCACCGATAACCGAATTTATCGGTTGACTGCCTCAAAAAATCAGATGCAACGAGTCGTTTCTATAAATTTATTGAGGTCGATAACTTCCTCATTGACTCGATTCGATTAATATTAATTGTCTGGATTCAGCGATTTTGTGGCTACGGCGATTGCATCATCCATTTTGCATCGTCTAAATGAATCTTCTACGCTTTTCTGTGACTACTTAGAAATTTTTTTTTATATCTATATTCATCCGTGCCGAGTTATTACTTTTTTTTTTTGTATATCAAGATTTATAAGTGGCAATAGAATTGATATCGATCATCTACCACGCTCATCTCCATTCCTCAGTTTGCGATGCACTTAAAGAAGAGTGGAAAATAAGCTGGATACTGGTGTTTGTTGCTTTTATAAATATCGAATGGACAAGACTAGGGGAGATCCGATAAGATACCCACTATCGGAAAAGAAGAGAAGACCCACTAGACCAAACTTTAGTAGCCACCAGGGAGCGCATCTACTTTCGAAGGAGGGGGTGACCTAAGCATATTATATATATATATATATATAGTGGTAAGCCGAATTTCAAGGGTCGTATGTTCAGTACTACTTATACATTACAAGGCCTTTATGAACCTTAGGCACCGTGCGTGAGAGATAGTACGAGGGTTACCCGAACGCTTTTACGCGGTCAGTCGGGAAACTGGGTAGACAGCATGACATCCATCTTCACGAAGACATTTATTTACGACATATTCTTCAATGTGGTGTCTACCATGTGACTTTTAAACTTTGAAGCGCGAAATGCTTGTTCTACTTTATATAGGATTCATTTACTGCCGATTGGATTTTTCATACCTCGGTTCATCGGTATTCTGCAAACTTGACGTAGAGAAAAATCATTTCACATTTATGGGTCTGTTAATAAAATTCTGCTTTCAGGATTTTCCTGTCCAGGTAAACTGACGAATGAATATCTGGAACGTTCTCAGAGTCATTTGCTGCGAGAGCTATGAAAAGAAAGTTAACCTTAATCACGCCCGTGGGACTCTGGGCGCTCTTTGTTTTAAGTTAACTAATTCTATTAGATCCTCATGCTTTGGAATTTGATCGGGTCTTTTACTTGATTTAATTATTTTATTCAATAGTCGAACTGATATGCTGTTAATGCTCGTATGGATTAGAAGGGTATTGGCTGAATAATAATTTATGATACCAATAACGATATTTGTTCAATTATAAAGATAACTTAGGTTATACTGATTTTGGAGCTTTGCGAAAGAGAGATTACTCACACGATAGTATCGTTTTAAGCACGACTTAATTAACGGGTAGTAACATAGCCAGTATGGCGTCCAGCAACGACTAATTATCCTCTTCGCTGCCACACAGACGTTGTAGCTTAATTACTTTCACTACGGCAGTTAATTCGGAGTCTGATTCATAAGGGACGAGTGGATGAAAGCTCCAATTGCGAAATGAGCATAGCTAATAGGAGTGGCTAAACGCACGTAGTGCTACCTTTCAAGGCATTCAAACTAAATGTCGTCCTGAATTACCTTAAGGTTTCGTTCATGTGTTCCCTTAACGTATCTTAACAAAAATATATTTATCTTCGTGACGTTTCCATTTCTTAAGGATTTCTTTTCGTTCTTCATTTTTTCACTATGCTAGGATCTCTTCGTGACCCAACTCACACATAGGAACTACCGACAGGAGATTGGACTGTTGCTGAAAATGGATTCGTCCTTACTTTCAGTAGGTCTGCTGAAGTCATTTGCTCGCTCCTCAGTTCCGGTATGTCACCCTTGCCCGACAGTCTCCAGCGAGAAGTAGTGTCAGCAAAAACTCGGAAGACTCCGGTGCCTGGAAGGAATAAAAATAATCTTGCAAGAGTCAACAGAAATGAAAAAAAAAAACACTCTCGTTAAATAACCCTATTCAAATTTCAGTCTAATTCACATCCGCGTTGATCATTGCTCAGAGAAGCTTATTGATTACCACGACCATCTCGATGGTATAGAAAGTCGTTAAGCCCTATCATCAACGTTCGGGTTGGTTCTTAATATAGTGCGCTGCTAGACTAAAGATAAGAAAGGACTATGTGGCTAACCTAAATGTCAAAGGTCACCGGGTTTATTATACCTTTGTACTTTTTTCCTCGGCCTCGCCTATAGTGCTCGTTCTTTCGAATTAGTCTCTAGTGTCTCTGTAGATTAACTCTGGACCAATATCTTATTCTTTTTATCGTTATCAGCAGAGAATAAAAAGATAAGGCTAAGAGTATACTGCTGCCTTAATCTGGTGATGAGAAAATCGACTTCCGGATGCATCGTACGGAGAGAAAATCTTTCGTTTTTTTTTTTCTTTTCACGTTATCACAATTCACATGCAGAAATAATTTTTCTGGTAATATTTTCTTTGAGAATAGGGCTTGAACTTTATTTTCATATTTTATGAGACACTTTAGAAAACTCTCGACTGTTGAAGAAGTTTGTTGATTTTTCATTTTTAACTATGTATGAAAATTGTTGCATCACTTATGGCATGGCTACTTCACCCTGCAGGTATGTGCATACCACGTAATTCTGACCTACTACTTGCTACTTGATGTTCTTGTGTTAACGGTAAAGAGCTAGTTCACACCAACCCCTCTCATTCTTGTTGGAAACGACACTGAGCTCATCCTCTTGAAATTACGCTTCCGAATTCATTTCCCAGTAGAGATGTGCCGTTACTGGTTAGACTCTTCAAAGAACCCTATAGGGTAGGAATAGTGAACATCTATATATATGCACATGACCTGGGTACAGTTCATTAAGGACTTTATTACTTTCTCAACAAAATTCACCCAGTAACACGTTTATCGTATTACAATACGTCGCACAAGAAAATTTCAAAAAACTTTTTAAAACAATGTTAGTCAATGTTCCATAACCTAATGCGCGGCTACGTAATACAGAAAATGATGTAAAAAAAAAAATTATAAGGGTTCTTAGCACAAAAAGTAAAGGAAGTACCATTTTAACCAAAACAAAGACTTATACCCAGAATACGTACGAAGTGTTCCAATTAAAATGAAAAAGGACTTATGGAAATATGCGCTATTTCCGTTTGGTCGACGAAACGCGATAACTTCTCAAAAGTGTAAGAGTCCAAAAAAAAAAAGTGTCTGCAACGAGTGGAAGTTTCCACTCTTCTCTAGGCACGTTGTCTATTCGTAGAAATGCCGTTGGCAAACGCTTAAGCGTCGTCGTTCCTTCGTTAAGACACTAGAGGTTTGCAGTACGTCGCGCCGCGCCGACCAAGCACCCAAGCAACCAGACAAAACAAGGCTGAGCAAAGTATATGCGCGCGCGGAGTATAGGAAAGTAAAGGAGCGTGGCCCACGGAATGGCGTGGAGGACCCGGTACAAGGTAAATCGATACGGACCACGCAGCAGCCAAGGCTGACGGCCCTTCGTTCGTCGACGTCGTCGTCGTAGTCGTCGTCGTCGTCGCCTCCGCTCTCGACTCTGCTTTTGCTCTGTTCTGCTCTCCTTTCCTCTCCTCCATTCTATTATACCATGCTCTACCCTTCGTTCTCCCACGTTACGTTCTATTCGACTCTACAGTATTCCTTATCCTTATCCATCTAGCGCTAGGAGACAGCACGTTGACAAGGCACGATGCAAAACAATGAATTAAAATTCCCGCGAATGTTTGCCGCGTTATATCTGAGCGATTTTATCACCGAATTAATGATCGCTGCTATAAATTTATAGCGTGGATCGACGGTACAGTCAATTGAGGTATTGTGACTTTACGCAGACAACGCTATACAATGATTTTCGAGGTTATTACTCGTCGTTATACGAGCCAACCTGGCATTTTGTACGTTATGAACGATGGAATCGATAAGGGCGAGTTTTATCCTCCGGCTATGTACCCTGTATGTTCTAGCAAAATTTATCCCGTGGGTTCTATCGGTTCCTGAAAATTATCTAGGAACTAAACCGAGAGGGATGTTGTCACCAGACGTCGTAATTTTTCTTGGAAATCATAGAAAGGCAATAGGCACACTTTTGCTTCTATGGTATCCTAAGCCTAATCTTCTCCCTGTACACCCCTTATAAAATGATTATACTTCATCGATCAGTTTGATACTATAATAATATCGAATAATTTATTTACCTTATTCCAAACATTCTTACTTCGTGTGAAATTTTCATACTTTTCTTTATTTATGACAACTTGTGACATTTTGAGGAAGATATTCGCGAGGGCTTTAAACCTCACGCCACCTAACCCGCGATCTGTCCAAAGCTTTTGTAGCGCACATCCGGTCTCATTCTATCTCGTGGCTGCCTCAATCACCCTCGCATTCTCGACCCCCAACGATATCTCTTTCATCCTCGCACCCATCACAAACCACACCTCTCTCACTCACTTTCTACCTCCTTTTTCATTCCTCCTACACGTTCACAGCCCAGAGCTACGTCTGACCCTGCAGGGTAGCGAGCACCTAGAAATCGAAAGTGTACCACTCACCGATCACCGAACCTTCATCCTATTTCACTTTTCAACCTCACATTACGGCGCTACTTACCTACGGTTCAGAAAGTCTTGGCATTAAAAAAATTGATGACAAATGTACATTATATTATTCGTACAGATCTTCAATGATTTTTTTTATCGCCAATCAACCGACTAGACATTCTAAATAGATCGATGCAATAACACATGTTCTGAGTACGTCAGATAAGAGAATATTTTGAAAACAGATGGCATGAATGAGAATGATCTATCTACCTGATCATCGATTATCTTCTCGTGTATTTCCTTGAATTTCAAAATTTTCTTTCACCCCCCAAGCAATCATCCAGAACATTTGATCAATGGACAGTCTTGGACCCAGTCTCAACTAGGTCAATAGTGTTGCTTGGTTGGGAACCTTCTTCCTTTTTCTTGTTACATTCTGCTACCCTCTTATACCGCCACTACGACAGAGAGAATGTTAGCTGGCTGGACATGAAATCCTAACCTAGCAAATGACAAGGTATATAAAGGAAGAGATCTTTTGTCATCGTGCGAGTACAGGATCTCAACTCAGCCATGGTTTCTGATGCTATGGACCAGCTTTACCACAGACAAGAAGTTACGGGTGAGGTGGGGGATGTTTTAAAAAAATATGAATGATCCTAATTGAACCTGGTAAGGACAATGAGTAGCGCGACAATATCTGGATCGTATCATAGTTTACCAGGAAACATATCATATTTATAATTGAAGGATTTTTGTCTAGACGCTATTCGGTCGCCATGCCGTTATTTATATACGATATTTATTTATGAACTTCTCTCTTATCGATCAGCTGTGCTACGGAAGCGAAGAATCGGGTCACGGCAAATTTACTTCATGACCGCCGATTGGCTTTAGCCCTTTTTTTATACGTATAAATCTTGATTCCCATCTAAACTCGATATACCGTTTATTAGCTTCATACTTGATTAACCAAGAGACTAACAATTATTTTTTCTTGTGAGAATTAAAATACACGTTGACAGAGAACTTGCGTACTTGCAATTCAGTCGAGACAAACTTAGGAAGATTTCTGTCGTAAGAACGCTCCGAAATTGTTTTCCATGTGACTTACAATTAGTAAAATGGAGCATCCGATAAAGAATAACACTTTTTCAAATTTATATAGCACGATACTGTTACGTAAAATACATAATATTTATCATGAAGAAAATTCCAGTTATATAATATAATATTATATAAGCATTTATTCGCAATAACGTAACTTCCTCTTTACCTCGAAGTTCTACCGTTAATCATTCGCCAGCGACTGGCTGTAAATTTTATGAAAATTCAAACCGGACTCACGATAAATCACTCGATTCTTTTCAGCAATCCAGTGGTAAAAATCGTATTTGAAATTACCCAGCAATTATCGGATTGTTACTTTTACGCTTATTTTACAAAAGGCAGGAAAAATCGTCTCGTCCCAAGCTAATATAATGGACAGCTGAATTCTGTTAAAACGAACACAGTCTCGTTATTCGAGGACAGTAACGCTGACAAAATTCCCATAAAAATGCTTATGGTTTTAAGCTATTTCTACATAAAGACTGTCTCTTCTGGAGGCATAGGGCTATAGCTAGACAAAAACAGCTACTAGGAAATTCGTCAAATTGATAGTACACCATAGGAAATTCAATAGAACCTTAAATGCCCGTTGGGCATGTCAAGCGCATATATCTAGTTGGAAATAGTACCCTTGGGTATGCGGTATGCACTATCGTCAAAACTATCGCCTTCCTCGTAGTCCATACACCGTCTGCAATGTCTATAGGAATTAGTAAACAGGCATCTCGATATATGCTGTCCATGAAAAAAATATGAAACATTTTCTGAAAATTTCAATACAAGTCATATAAACTGTATACTTACTATAATATACTGTCTCGGAAAAATCGCCGTGTAATTTTGTAGAATTGAAAGGTTCGATTAATCTTCCATGATACCCGAAGATACGAGTGTCGCCCGCAATTGGAATTAAATGAAGTGACATTTGAATGAATCGTTATATGCACGTGTACATTCATTTACGTGAAATACCCGAAATGTGTGACAAAATGACAGGATTGAATTATAGATCCAATTAAGATTCAATATTAACACGTACCTCGTGTGCCATTTATAATTTAATATAAAACAAACATATCGTTTATCTTATTTCTCACATACGTCGGATATTGTTTACCGCGCGTGATACAATAAATTTTATTGATTACAGCGATTCGAAAATTATATTTATTTATATGTATATTCATATTCATCATTCCATATTTCTCGTCTCGTTGCTAATGAGACTGGATGCAAATCGTTGAATGCGATTATCAGGTTAATTAATACGCGTTGTAATTGGGATTTCGAGCTTGCGTCATTATATCGGCTTTACGTTAAGACGCTTATAATAGTCGTAAATAAAATTTTCATGCTAACTTACGAAACACGTTTTTCCAGCTTCATTTAATATGTTTTCTTCAAAGTGTAATTCATCACTCACACTTTTTTTCTTTCTTTCAGGGTTATCGTACTGAGTGTCCTACTGGGTATCCTGGAATGGGATCGCAACGTAAACTGCATCTTTCTCCTGTGGGAATACGTCTTGGGATACCTCGCCATTTTCCTAGCATCTATGACCGTCGAGTTTTCCATGTGTGTCCTGGCGACAAGAGGAAGTATCCTGGATACGGCACCAAGAGCGCCAATGCAGTATCTACTCTATCTTCGATTGTGTACGTCATTTATTTTAATAGTCTATAGATACTTCTTTCTCGTTTCCCTAAACCATCGAAAGAAACAATAATAATGCATACGATAATTTATGTGTAAATCATAATTATATTTTAAAAATATTGCGCGAAAAATGTCTATAAACAATATGCTCATGGTTGTTCAAATCGTACACGCTAGCTCGTACTCCTACGACTGATAAGATATGATAAGACGTAACGTAGGGCAAATTTTACGTAAGAGGTCAACTTATCTCATTTCTATCTTATATCGCGCAATATACACATTACTAATCTATTCCATAAAGTACCAGTGTAACGTCTCGACATTTCTTGACATTTACTTTTCCTGACCTACCTCACGTTTTACTTAAGGTCGATACTCTATTTTACGAGATATCATCGTCATCCGGAAGGAAAGTTATTTAGTGAAAATTATCTTTTATCATAGTTTATCATCAGGAAATGACTGGGTCATTATCAGTGTACGAACTAATATGAGATATTTGACGATTATTATATATTTTATTTATTTGATCGCGGAATTTCTTCTTATCTTTTAATCCTAATATCATGTGAAAATTTCCTTTGTGATAATATTAATGTTAATCTATGAATTTTTACTATGATCTCCTTGTGCGGATGCCTTAATGAAAATTCTGTACCGGTTCAGACGTTTCAACCGGAGGCTTAGTCAGTGACGTAACTCTTCCCTGTGGAGCTTTTCCGATTTTCTTCAAGCGAGAGACGAATATTAATAAGAGCCCCAGCGCACCCTTCAGTTCTTGCCTTAATAAACGATCATTCGTAGGGATGGCACGACTGAGGGCTCACCGACGCTTCGTACCCAAGTATCACGCAAGCGAGCAATTCTGGTTTGCGAACGATTTATTCCACAAAACTTAGCCCACTAGGTCGTGATGTAGATATAGTGATTATTCTGCTGAAAATTTTAATAGAATTTTCCCCTTACGCTAATTTTAATAGGTTTATTGATCAGTCCGATGGAAACTAAGCTGGAGCGCATTGTCACTTGAAAATCAAATTCGTGTTAGACGAATGACATAAAAATGTAACGCAATTGTTTAAATTGAAATTGTAAGTACTTTTTCCAGTTCAGTGAAAAAAAATGTATTCAATCCTCTTAATTTATATAATCATCATTATTAAGCTTCCTGAGGATTGATCTGATCTTGAAACGCATTCAAATGAGATTCTTGAAGAGCTTGTTTTATCATCAGATAAATATATTTCCATTGAAATAATAATACAGTACAGTGGATATAAACGAAAATATTTCAAAAAGATTTAAAAAAAAAAGTACAAACAAGATTAACTCTCTTACCGTTTATTTTCATGAGCACCTAGATGCTAGTTTCCCAACCAGCAATATTCGCACAGGATTTCTTTGACTGGCGCCAAGTACCGCCACTGTCTGGTTTCAAGATTTTACACCATTTTATGATTTGTGCAATGACCTACCCACTAGAGTCGTCGCGTGCAATCATTTTTCCGATCACGTTCCAGACGGTAGTTATGTGTATATATCGCATAGGAATAATCGATCTCCAGTACCTGCAACCATGTACTAAAATATTTCGTTCTCTTCCGCATCTCTCTTTACCTTCTTTTCAACTTTAACAGACTCATCATTACTTTAGGGAAATTTGCCAAATTCCTGAACACTCGTATTGGCTATGCGCACATACACCTAGACCTGATACCTAAGATACTAAAAATAATACAGATAGTTTCGATAACAGTTATCAATTATATGGTTTATAATACTTTTCGATTTATGTCCAAATTTCAAGTTCGATATTATTACTTCATATCGATTACAAACTTTCCTGGGCAATAGACAAAAGAATCTAGAATTCCGTGCACAGTAATACGTCTCTGAATCGAGTCCAGGTTGTACATAGAGGCAGAGACTAAGGGGAATGGATGTAGCACCAGGGAGCCAATTGTCTTTCCGATCACGTAACATTGATTGGTCATTGCTGGGGGTAACAGCCCCCTGTTGTTCTACCGTTCCACCCTCAAGCTCTTTTTTCTTGGCTTTCAGAAAAGTTGCACTGCTTTAACCGTAACATCCCTATACTTCGCTCTACTGGCAGCGCATACTGTGCTTCTTGCTTGATTTCCAAACTTTAAGATTTACCCCTGCAAGAGAGGAAGAAAAAAGTACAAACAGTAAGAAAGTTTAAGGGATAAGAGCATAGTATATTATCCTCGTTTCGCACGCTACTATGGGTACTATTATAGGGAAGCTTGCGAAAACACTTGCATTTTCCGTAAAAGCTTACTCAACGTTTGCCACACGGAATACAGATTGGTGTTCCTTTTTAAAGCCAATCTGGTTCGAATGACTTGTGATGATAATTTTTTTTTTTTTTTTTTCAAGAGCTCACGCTTTCATGTTTGCTTGTTCACAGTTTTATTGCTGGTGGAGGCAGGATGGTTGTGCGCTGGTGTCACTTGGCTCACTCTTTTCTATCAAACCTGTCCTGTGGATCAGGTCAAGGATTTCATCTTGGGTGAGTCTTTTCAGCTTCCGGATGTTATCGTACTTGCCGAGTTGGAAAATAGTTTGGCTCGGTATGTGAATACTGATGCGGATGTCGAGAAATCTTTAACATATTTTGACTACGCAGGTCTCGTCATATCGAACTGGTGCGTCCTGGCGTCCGTTATGGTGACTGTCTGGTGCACGTACGACGCCGCGGGACGTTCCTGGGTCAAGATGAAGAAATATCAGCGCAGCATGCGGGAAGCGGAGTCTCGTGGGGCTAGATTACACTATAAACGCAGCGGCAGCAGGAACAGAAATTGGCGACAACGGTATCCTGACGTTCATCCAAATCGTAAATTCCAGATCGACTGACAGCCATGAGATCTTGATTGAGATTTTATATCATTCAAAAGATACCCGTTGCGCCATACTCACGATATTCTCTTTACTCTAATGGGATCTTATCTCTTGTCTTATCGTTCATTGGGATTTCTAAAAATCGAATTAGGTAATGAAAAATAAATATTTTCAGAAAAGTGATACGTGCCTACCAGGACAGCTGGGATAACAGGTGTCGTCTCTTGTTCTGCTGCATGGGCAATTCCGATCGAAATAGAGTAAGTGCAGTTACCCACGAGTATTACGTTCTAACTGCTTTGCAGACCGGAAAGAACTGCATCGTTCACACGGTACAGAAGTTATGTGATACAAGTCTATAGATCGAGAGTAATCCCGTGTACAGCAACGATAATTTTCGATTTTCTGTTTCCCATTTAGAATTCTTTTTCGGATATCGCACGACTTCTCAGTGACTTCTTCAGGGATCTCGATGTCGTTCCGTCGGATGTCGTCGCCGGTCTGGTTTTACTACGTAAATTCCAGAAGATCGAAAGAGAGCTCATCGTGAAACAACGTAAAAATGATACCTACGAGTTCCTCTCTGGTGTGCCAGTTACACCTCGTACCAAGTTCTTGTCCTTGACTGAGGATGGCGATTTGGGTCACTTCCAGTTGACCATTCATTATATGCACTTCGCCCTTGCTGCCTACGGCTGGCCGTTGTTCCTACTCAATCATTCTACTGGTCTCTGTCAGTTGTGCACCAGGTGATCCACTCTTCGACATCCTCTTAAGCTACAAGTCTGTACTGACCTCCGTCGACAGGCATGGATTAATCATTATCATCATTTATTTTTCTAGATTACGATTTAGCTGCCTCTCATGTCGGAATCACGATGACGACGCCACTGTCGTCGATGACAATTGCTGTCAATGCAATTATGCTGCTCTCAGGAAGATTGTTCAAGTTGGCGAGGTCGATGTTGTTTATGCGACCTTTCATGTAGACGTCGGTGAAACGCCATTCTTTGTCGCCCTCGATTATTCCAAGAAGAAGGTAATTCTTTTTATGGATGCACTTGCTTCCATTTGATGCCATCCATTTCAATGCTTACTCCCTTTTTATAGGTGATAGTCAGTATACGCGGTACTTTGAGTATGAAAGACGTATTGACCGATTTGAATGCCGAGGGCGAAGTATTGCCACTGTCACCTCCAAGAGACGATTGGCTTGGACACAAAGGAATGGTGCAAGCGGCCGAATATATCCGTAGAAAATTATCCGAGGAAGGTATCATCACAAGAGCTCTGGCAAAGGTAAGTAAATCAAAGCTCGCATGAACTGGAAGTTCATTCTTGAGTGTTATTACAATTATTTTTCTCAGGATCCCGCGAGAGGCACTGACCAATTTGGATTGATCCTAGTTGGTCATTCCCTTGGTGCAGGCACAGCAGCAATTCTGGCAATACTCCTGAAACAGGAATATCCTGATCTGATGTGCTTCTCCTATGCACCACCTGGAGGGCTCTTGAGTATGCCTGCACAACAGTACAGTCAGGAGTTCATAACCTCTGTTGTGGTTGGGAAGGACGTCGTACCCAGGATAGGGCTCAGACAAATGGAGAGTCTTAGAGCTGATCTCATCAATGCTATCAAAAGAAGCGTGGATCCAAAGGTAACTAAAATCATAGTGATAGTATAGGCAAAACCCTGTTGATTTGAGATCGTTATGATCGATAAGAACACTTTTCTCCAGTGGAAGACTATAGCATGTTCCGTGATGTGTTGTGGATGTGGATCAACGCCTACTTCAGCGGCTAATCTTGAAGCTGGAGGATGTATCAGTGAATATCAGCGGGATAAGGATCTGGCTAGATCACAGGGTGTTGTACCTAGTGACTCGAGCATAGCACTGACTCTTCATAGACCACTCTATCCGCCTGGTCGAATTATCCATGTTGTTCGACATCATCCCAACAAGGGCGAGTCAGTATATTTGCAATTCGCATAATATTATATCACTAAATTCACGTAAGAAGGATCTGACTGGGCTCCATAATATCTAGGAATATCTTAGAATTTTTATTTAATTGACGCCGTGTACGAGGAGAATTAATTAATACAATATGTTTTCGTTTTATAGGCAAAAATATGAATCCCGTTGGAGGTATGTGTTTTTTTTTGTCGGAATGCTGACACTTTCAGGAATACGCCTGGGGAATATTGCATCTTGGGGGTGTAGGCGCATGTATATTGGGTCTAGAATATTCTTACTGATGTACACGTTATCCTTCCTTTGACTCTACGTCTACTTTCGACTTCTCTCTTGCTACACTATACAGACGTATAAATACATCTGTAGTACCATGTAGAATATATGTGGTGGAGGTGCATGGTGAAATACGAAAAGACAGCACACTAAGCAATATTCTCTCAAGAATTATTTATAAAGTGCGATAAGCTGTAGATTTTTACTAAACTTTTTCGCAAATATTTATTAAATAAGTGATAAGCCCGTTAACGCAAATAAAATCTGTTGCTTCACGATAACTTTTATTTGAAAATTTCAGGCAGATTTTGCGAAAACGAGAACCAGTATACCAGGCGCTCTGGGCTGGTCCTTGCGACTTCGATGAAGTTCTTATCAGTCCAGTGATGATCCAGGATCACATGCCTGATACCATGCTTAACGCACTTAACAAGGTAAGCTTAGCTGCGACAGCCACCAGACAACCAAGAAAAGTTCATACCCCGGTTAGCCGAAGTCCCTCGGTTAAACCAGGACTCTATGAACCCTTGGAGGAAGCTATAGACGGGCCGGAAATCCTGAGGGAAGAAATCGAGGAGAAACGTCACGTTAAGTTAGTAACGAGTAACGGGAAACACGACGACGCTCGCGATAATCTCGCTAGGAATGATGGGTTTACTAGGGAACCAAATTCTCAGATCAATACCGTATCAATTGTCGTCGACATAGAGATGCACGAGGATAAAGATACGCAACCTTCATCAAATTGATCGATAAACTAAAAGACACGAGTTAGGCTTAGATATTACAAAACATTTGTGTGCACTGGAGCGTCATTTACAAACTTGAAATTTTAACGAGCTAGAAGAGGACATAGAATAAATGAAAAGAGGAATTTGCATAGAATCTCGAGCATAGGACTGAACCGATATATCGAATCTAATCATTTATAAAATTTAAGAAAATACATTGTCCGTAGATCTAATTCCAAGCAGATTAGTTTTTCTTTTTTAAAGTTCTACTTCTTACACAATACAGTACCAATTCAATACAGTATTGATAATTTAATTATATACATAAAGGAGAATTAGGCATATTTTAACTTAAGTTATTTGAGTTTTTCTTTCGTGAAAAACGGTCAAGGTGTAGACGTTATTTTTTTAAACAAGGGATGTTTTTTTTAAACTTTCTGATATAATCAGAATATGGTTATCTTTTTGCTTATGCAATGAACTCTGTTGAAAATAGTTCCTTGAAAACTTGCCACATAACTACCTCGTATTATACACATCGATTTGAGTTTGAAGTTGACGTTTGAAAAATAATTTTATGTTACTGTGAATTTGACTTTATATTTTATTAGCAAGGTAGACGGAGTAACTGATATGCATGTTATTTTTTTTTTTTTTTTACTTAATGCAGGCACTGCATGACACGTAGCCTAGAAAGTAGGACTAAAATCTCTTGCGCCTATTTTTGTCTATGATTTGAGAGCAACAATTTTTTTTATTCATTTAATAATTATTATACAGTAAAATAGTATCGATTTTTTTTTATACGTAGTGCATAAAACTATAAATCATCCCGTTATATTCAATTGCAATTATTTAATTATTTCTGTTGGCCTATTTATACTGTATTCTGTTTTAGTGAATATACGTTCATTTTCCTAGAAAACAAGTCGTACGTTCATTTAATTTATCTTTTTTAACACCAGCAACATGGAGTAGTCTGTGGTAGTATATGTATAGCACAACGAGAAACAACAACATAATAACCTAAACAAACAAAATAATCAAGCAGACAAAAAATATTAACACTTTAAAAAAATACTTCAGGAAAGAAAAATTCCACGTACAATCCAAAACGAAAACTATCCTGCGATTAGATGCTATTAAATTGTCAATGAACGACACTGCTCGCAAACTGCAAAAACGTATTCTGCACTTTACAGCTTATACTGCAATCCCATTGCTTCCAATTAGTGCACCCCTTAAAAAATCTCCGAATTAGTATCGCACAGAGAGAATCCCAGCTTGAAACAGAAATAGCTCCGAAAAGAAAAGAAAATTACAAGCAACCCAAATGGCTGAAAAATCCTTAGCTTTTATCAAGCATTCAGTTTTTTAAGGCAGAAGTGTAACGAGTCGACCGTATCGCACGGAGTAAGTAAAGGTCCAATGTCAAAAGATCATAGAAAAGGTTCATCCGTTTCAGTAGCTATGTATGTCTTTTGTTCTTTAACCATACCTTTAACGTCCTAAAAGAAGACGCCTTGACCCAGCGCCCACCGTGTATATTTTGATTATCTTGAGAATTAGCAAGAAGAGGGTGCGTTTAAGCACTATATTGTGGCTGAGGGTGTGCGGTGTGGATTAGGTGTCAGCGTGCAGAGATCGAAGTGCTGAGATTGCAGCAGCGAGAGCGTCGGCCATTGACATCGCGACGCATGGGAGACCCGATCAGCACATCATGCTACAACTTCAATGTTCATCACCGCGACCCCGCGACGCCGACGCCTATGCCACCACACCCTCGCCTTGCCACGACACAAGGTACTTCATTAGGCATGCTATCCCGTGAATAAGGTCAATGTGGACAAAGCTGCCTGTAACTTTTACGCTGTTTGACCCACCGCAGGTAGATGGTGTGAAAGTTTGGTACTAACCATCGCGTAACTGACGGATGAACGTTGATAAGCCTGAAACAGGAGATTTTGATTGACAAACAGTTTCCGTTACCATCGGAAGGACTTGTGGATTCTTGAGAGTTGGGAAAAGTTCTCAATTACACTGATATGACGAATTAATCGGCGCGTCGATAAGACAGCCTTGTCTGTAATGGCCTTAAATCTCTTTATGAATTATATATTTTGCTATAATCGTTGCACCGTTGTGTACGCACAATTTATCAATTTTTCATGCAACTTCTATACTTCAATCACGGTTCTCGTCGTATTTTTCATTTTCTATTTCATTCTTGCGTTGGGGTAAAGGTTCATTGGTGAAGAGTACGGCACCATTTTATTACATTAACAATCATTAACACGTTCCGTGCCGAACTTTTTTTTTTGTTACTTTCCGATCAGGCAATCTGGGGCATATACGGCCCACGGGGCACGGAACGTGTTAATCTTGACAGCTTCTTAGCATTTACGTTAATGATCAAAGTAATTATATTACTCGTGCCATACATGTGTCGCAGACATCGTGACTCCATTGTACATTATTTAGAAACATTTATTCCTGTATGCGAATTAGTGTTCTGATTTTATAGGAAGTAGAGATTTTAGTTATTTTTTAGCGATTGATGGACTATGCTGGATCGTATTATTTTTATGTCATTGCTTTTTTTATTGATAATTGAATATATCAAGTGACCCATTTAAACATCACCATCGTAGGTAATATATTTGACGGATGCATATAATTTTAAACGGATCACCCGGTATATGTCGATGCATCGCATGCACGTATGAATTTATACTTTAAGGCTGCAGAAACAATTATTATTTTCGTTTAACTAATTTTCACTAGAACGGCTTATTGATTTTTTCCTATAACTTGCTTTTGTATAGTTTTTATTGCATATACACAAATTTTACTTAATATTAAATGACACACATCATTACTTATACATCGCATATCAATTATTGAACAATATAATAGCATTACTTTCATCGTAATCATCATCGCCATCATTGTCATACATTCAATTTAAAAATCAGGCCATTCTCAATAGACAAAGAGTTGCCACGCAATAATTCCCTATAATTGTTATTGATATTTGATTCCCTAAATTCTTTTATATAGGTAAGTATATGTGCCTTCAGGGTCCCGTGTATGCTAGATAAAATTCAATCATTAAACGAATCCCCTTTTGCTGTAATCTTTAAACGTAAAGTGCTCACTGATTGTTTCCTCTGAAAAAAAAAGAGCTTATAAGCCGATCATCAAATAAGATACCCACCCATTGGATAATCATTATCCAATAAAGCTGTGATCTAAGAGCACAGTTTTCGCTGCTCGTCGATCCGTTTAATCAAACATGCTTATGTAATCGTGAACACTACCGTATTTATTACGATAAATTGCGGTACCAAAACCGCAATATATAAAAAACTAACACAAAAAAAAAGGAAAACCATTGTCAGAATAATGTTAAGCGGGTCTGGGATTAGGTTAATCTAAAAGTGTCACACCATCGTCACTATTCCTGGAGTTATCGGTACCACCGTTTATCGTTAGTAATCGGTAGCGTCGTTATCGGAATCGGAAAAGTATCATTAACCCACGTGGATCAGGTTATAACGACGTTGGGCCCAGCGAAGCCACAACGCGTCGCATCCGGTCACACATCCTCCGCGGAGGCGTCGGAGTCCCGGGAGGTCGTCGAGGTCCAGGAAGTTGAAATTGAACAAGAATTGCGAGCGTTGCTCTCGCCCTCGAGCCCCAGGAAATGTCCGACCAGCGTCGAGACGCCACCCCACAGATTGTGCCTGGAAACGAGTTTCACGTCACTTCAAAGCCCCACGGAATTTCCACAGGCCGGTCGTGAGCTGAGTGTAGATTCGAGAGGTCTTCCATGGGAATATGTCAGCCTGGCTAGCGAGTTGCTAAACACTCCCAGACCAAACGGAAGCAAATTGTAAGAAACCATTTATCCGCGGATTACGGATATTAGAGAAACAAAATTTATAAATATTTTCAATAAATGATGTCAAGGAGAAGGCAGGTGCAAACTCTGAATGGCATGTTTTACGTGAGACATTTACGTCTTATAACCTCACTTTCGATTTCATTAAACGTATTCTCAATTTTCATAACATCTTCACGATTTTGCTTCGATCTATACTTACGCACTGTCATTTGATTCTTGCTTTATCTCATACACGCAACTCGATCTGTTGAACGAGTGTCACTGCATCTTTTTGCATCACAAGAAATCTAATCATTCTCACTATTAGGATAGACAAAGATTCTTCATTGTTATTTTACAAAGTTATTCGCCTCTATACTTCAGATCAAGCCACCCTGATGATTGGGATCCTTTAACGAGAATGGCACCACTCGCCACACCGGAAACCCTTTCGGAAACCTCAAGCAATCCACCTTCACCTATTCCTCCGCCACGACCTATGAGACGTACACCAAAGATTCCGGGAAACTTGTCGACGGCGGCGGATGACCTGAAGAATAATCTTCACTTTGCGATGCTCTCGGCGAAGAATTACTTTCTACGCGAAGAAGTCAATGGGAGTAACAGTAGTGGTAATAGCGAAGCTAGTTATGAAAGCGCCAAAAGTTTAGGTGCTGGTCTTCCGCCGCCTGTACCGAGAAGACGAGATTCCGTTACTCTTAGAAGGTAACTTAATTACTCATTTTTATAAGCCTTCGGCTGGTTTTGCACTTGATAGAGAATTTATGTGTATTACGATTCTCTTTCAGAGAGCATAGAGTCTGCACTGCTGCCTGTTGCAGGGATGATCTCTCTGAGAATTCCTCCACTCACACCTCTTCACATTCCTCTAGGGTTTCTCATATGTCGCATCAGGTCCAAATTGATTTTCCTGAGGAAGAAAATGATACTAATGGGTCCAGCCTTGATTTCTATGAAGCCAAAGTATGACGTGATTGATATTAATATCACTTAAATTGAATATCGCTTTTATAAGAGAAAAGAGGAGATCCTTGTACATAATCAAGTATGATATTCAAGATGTGTTTCTTTTATATTAGGGTTCCTCCGGCCAGAGGGATAGCAGTAATGATGTGTTCCTAAGCGTAAGAAGCTCTCCAGAATGCAAAGGACTCATGGCTCCGGCTACGGATTTAGGAGCTGAATGGAAACGAAGATTCGACTCTCCAAGTTTAAGTGGTGATGCTTCTTTACCTCTTTTGCGTGGGCTCTCGCCAACACCCATGCAGGTTCAACACAACTCTCCATTCTTCAATGCGAAACGAAAAAAATACGTTTATCCTATAACATTAGTGGGCCGAGGAGAAAGCAGTGTTTAACAAAAGTCTATTCGCTATTGGGACCATGAACATAGTCAGGACATTGACCTAGACCTGTACTAATTTCAGGATTGGAAATAATCCAAATTCTCATTTGAAAGAATATTTGCTATGGAGACAACTGAATCATACTTTTCATCACTGAAGTTGTTGCATAGAGTCAGCATTGAGTAGATTTCAATTCTAATTAATCAGAATTAGATGGTATATTGCTAATAATAGTCTGAAGTAAATTCATCAAGGAATATTAACAGTGTCATGAAAAATCACAATTCATTTTTCGATTAGGTGCAATTAGTTGTGTTGAAAATTGAACACGTAATTTACCATTAATCATAATTAACCATTAAGCTATATGAGCAATTTAAATGAATTATGCATTTTGACTTATGGACAAGTAATTATACCTATCAATGAAATACCTAATCGTGTAAAATCTCGCTGCGCGACGCTGCTTTAACAGAAAATTTTATGCAGGTTATCTGTCAATTTTCTGATAAATTATTAACTTTTGCAATAGTGCAGTTTATAAAATTTCACTGAGGCATTCCAAGGTCCTGGCTTGTTTGTACAAAATTATAAGGCATTGTTCTCATTTCGTATGACGATCATGAATCAATGCACGCGAACTGTTAGAAATCACGATTAAACATAGATGACAAATGTACTTAATTATTATAGCGTTTTAACAAATTGAAATTTAAAAAGTCACTGTACTTATGTAAAAAATAGAATTAAACTAAACACAAAGTAAAGTTCTAGTCAGTATACTTTATACGAGCAGGGGAGAAACGAATGAAGCGATGATGAATTTACTGTATAGGGTGTTCAGTAAATGATTCACCAATTTAATTATTGTACATTTATTAATTACTTGCAAAATTTAAAATGTTGCATTTTTTCCGAAATGCGTTGCGATGAATAATTATATTATACCTATAGAAGAGACGAGACAGTGTGTTATGTTAATGTTAAAAATTAAGTGAAAAAAATAATTTATAAGAAATACAAATGTAAGAAAGATTTCCTTCTTTTGTTATTTCTCATTTTAGTTTGTCCTAAGTGTCCGATTACTTCAAGGCCGATATCAAATGGAAATTATCACCGTTCACCGCTGATCACAGTTAATTACTCAAAGTAATCAGCACTGCGATAAAGGGACAACGATATATGCAATTAATCAAAGAACAGTATATTTCGTTGCATGAGTTTTTATTAAAATGAAGAGCATAAATTGTACCTATGACCTTTACAATAATTAAATATAATCCAATTAAATATACCTTATGCCAGTCCAAAATTACATTTACAACACACTGAACATGAAAATCAAGATAAATTTTAAGTTCTATTAATATTTGTACAATATTGAGTTTTCAAACTTATCACCGCAAAGAAATCAAATCATAGATTTAAAAAAAATATATAAAATTCTGTTCAACTTATAACGCGTAAGTATCGTCAAAAGTTATCGTGCCAATATATATCCTTGTTCATTCATCACGAAGTTCCATATCTTGACACGTTTCGGCTACCCAAACAAGAAGACATTTAATTCTTTCTGTTTGTTCATCCAATGATTTGTAATCTGTTATGCTCTCTGATAAGCACTTTGATAAACTCTTTAATATCGGCTGAAACAGAAACGATATAAAAATACGTCACATTCACTTCCTCCGATTTTAGGTGACCAAATATAATTGTATACTCACTACTGGCCACACTTCTCTGAACAATGCAACAGCTTGATCACTCAGACAGTCAATATCTATAAGATTTTCTTTCAACAGCTTTCGAAGAAACTGTCCAAATGTAGTCCAGACATGTTCCTTATTCGGCTGAGCTAGTAATAATATATTCCTAGGACTCAGCAGTCGTTTTAATGATGGATTGGAATCTGTAATCTGTACGTAATCTATTTTCCATACTTTAATGAACATATCATAAATATTCGGCACGCATAAATCCGTTCTATATGCAACTGAAATATAAATATCATTTAGAGAAAAGACAAAGGATGTAATTAAAGAATATTTATAATAGAATCATTACTTAAAAACAATGCAAAGTCAACACTGAGTGCACAAATAACTCTTTCAGGTCCTGGTAGTAAATCACCCCTTTCTGTCAAACTTTCGTATAATCTGTTCAAGGAAATAGATACAATTTCTAACGCCAAAGATTCTCCTTGATTGTCAACTAAGTCCCATATCAGATCCTGTAAGAATAATACTTACAAAAATTAAAGAGCACGCGAATATAATGTACAGTTTCGTACAACATTGTACTCACTCTAATTTCATCTAATACATCGATTGGGCTGGTAGCAGCTGGATTGTGATTTCTCTTTTCAAACGGTTTGATAGCAGTAATGCTTTTTGCAAATTTACCAAGTTCTGGCTCCATATCTTTAATGAATAAAGAACTCACGAGATGTGACTGTATCCATTGATTAACTCGCTCCATAGCCATTCTGACTGTTATTTGAGCACACATTTCTTTTACAGAAGCTAAAGCATCCTCGGCTAATAATGCATTGATGGATGCGACACTTCGCGATTCGATCATAGATGGAATTGATTTTTTGCATTGATCTCGTATTTCCTTACAAAGATTTTCCGCTATCGAATTCATCCTTTCTGTTAGCTCAATCTAAGTACAAATCATGTCGTTGTTATACTAAATCGGTAACATAGATTGGTAAATATCAGAAAATACTGGAATAAAACAAACCTGTGAATTTTGTACTGTTTTGCGTTTAACTGATTGATCACACGCAAATTGTACATCGTCGACAATTTTTTTAAATTCATTCAGATTTTTCTCTCGGGCAGGGGGTAATAAAATGTTACAAACATATTTCACACAACTCGATGCAACTCTTTCAGCAACAAAATCCACTGTTTTTCGGGTTGATGCGGGTTGACCATGAAAAAAGGCTTCCTCTAATTGTAGCTATTACAGAATTAAAAATAATAATTTAACTCAACTGATATAATCATTTTGAAAAGACATTTCATACAGACGTTTCAGCAGTTGAGTTACCTCTAAATTTGGTGTATTATTGGTACTTGCAATTGGCTTGTCAAGTTCACTGGAAACTGGAGTAATATGCTTGATAGGATTATTGCTAGTTAACTTAGCATTTCCTGATGTGAGAAGTATTTTCAATTCCAAGAGGAATGGACAACATATGTACAGTACCCTGTCATCTACTATTTCCAAGCCATCTAGATTCAAATTGGACTTTACAGGACTGGCCGACTTATTCGTATCCATTGAGAGCACATTAGAATCTTGCCGATCTCGTTTACCAATTTGGCATAGTACTTTCAGTCTTCGATTATTATAATTCGACTGCCAAAGACAGTACAAATCTTTGGGAAAATTAGGTAACTCGAAAAGCCAGCCAATTGCGAATTTAACTAAGGTTACTGTTTGTTGAGAAATTGAATTTCGAGATAGAAAATTGTTGGCAGGATTAAAACCACGATAAATATAATAAAGCAATTCCAAAATTTCTTGATAGTAAGGCAAACGGAGTGATATTAGTTCCAACATAGCTAAATATTTCACTGCCCATGGTATCGTTAAGGATAATTTTCCTTCAACAACTGCATTTATGATACAAGCTTGTAAATTTAATGATGGCTGAACCTAAAATTATAAATCATCATATAAAACTCTATTTTAAGGAATGTATCTTTTAATTGAAAATTCAGTGGTTTTTAACTTACTCGGCTTCGTATCTCGATTTGAGATGCTATTATACCTTCAGTTGTAACGGTCTCAGTTCGGTATGGTAGTGATAAAAGAAAACCTAACATTTTTGCGAGTAATCTTAAACTGGATAAACAAGTGATAAAATTCTGCTTTGTCTCTTCATCGACCATTGTTTCTAAAGAAATTTTATTAGTTTGAATATAAATATATAAATAATGAAAAATTTATCAAGCGGAAAAGTAAAATAGATTACCAGTATCTTCGATATCACTGCCAATGAATTGCGTGTCGTTAAGTTCCAAAATTTCATGTACTAAACAATTTTCCAGATGTACATAAAAAACTGGATTGAATGTCAGTAAAAGAAAATCCTTAAAAAATTCTTGTACTCCCGGGAATGATGGCAATGGAACTGGTCCTTGTGAGAATGTTGGAGTAACTAATCTTTCTTGGAGTTGAGTTAACTTTTCAGGATTTAATTGTTTTAAGGATTTAAGAACACTTAAACTCTCCTCATCAATAGGACTTTCCTAGAATAAAGATAGTAATTATGATTGATGGCAATAATTTAATAGAATAATAATAATAACTGATCAGTGTCATCAAATCTACCTGGTGTCCATTACGAATGCAAGAAATTAGAAGTTGTGATTTGAATAAACGGGCAAAATGTGAATAATTTATAGCATCGTTATGTAAAGTTAAAAGCGTTTTGACTTTTCCACCCAATGCTGAAGCAAGCGTCCAACCTGGTACTAAATGATTTTCTTCCCAACTTCTTAATATTTCATAAAACATATCACGCTGCTTCTTAAAGGAATGAAATGCTAAGATAGAAGGAAAATTGTCTCGGTTATCTGTATCAATTTGAAAACAAACATTTGTTTCCATCGTGCTATAACAGAAAGAAAATGTTTCATTATGAAGTAACACCTTTTTGTATAAAACACCTAGCAAGATGGATTGTACTTCATACCTAAAATTAAATATTTGCTTGATCCTATTTACTTTAGCAAACTTTATATTATAAAACTCTTTTAAAAATGCTTGCAATTCTGGCTGAAAGGTGCCGATTCTGATATTTTCTGAAAGCAACTTTAAAGTAGCTCTATCCAAATTTTTTAATAATACTCTCTGACTGTTCAAAACTCTTGTCGAAAAATATACACGATTATGTTTCGTTTGAAGGTACTTTGTCAGCTCATTATTATCCATCTCTTTTTCCAATTCATAATCTAGACCACTTCCATCAACGACATTACTTTCTTTCACCTTTTCATCATTACAGGTACTTAATACATTGTTTTCTTCTGTTTGAGGAGATATATCATCTGTTAACACGGCACAACCAAGTTCTTCATTTAAATCATCCAACTGTTCAGATTCGTCGATTATAGAAGAAAAATTCACTTTCTCATTTCCATCTGAATCATCCTCATCCTCAACTCGACTAGTTAACATATTTGCGTCGATAGATTCGTTAATATCATCAGTAGTTATTTTGCTGTGGTCTTGCTCTACATTTGTTTCTGTCATTCTATTAGAAAATTGATTATTCCCAACTGAACATGACATGGTAATCAGCGATATTATGAAATACAATTCAGTCATAGGATTGACAACTAAATTATAGTCGAGTAGAGAAGAATAAAGTTGTGCTAAAATATTTAACACATCTATGTATTCCACCAATTCCACTTTTGGCAATATGTATTCAGTGTTCACACTCGCTTTGGTTGACATTCGAATTTTGGGTTGAGGTTGTTGTATCGCAGAATCATTTGACTCTATTGCAGATAAGCTTTTTGTTTGTCTTTTTCTTTCTAATCGCAATAAATCTCTTTCCACATCGAACGATGATTTATTTGCTGAACTATCAGTGGGTAGAGTTTCTATGAATTGCGGATTCACTTTAACGGGTCGATTCACTACTCCGAAAACCCAATTTGTTTGGTTTCCTGAAATGAAAGGAATTATATCATAGAAACATAGTATAAAGACATATTTTCACTAATGTACCTGTGGTGTCATCTGATTTTTCTAGCCTCGTCGGCTTGATCCGTCTTTGTTTCCTTGCAGAACTTGCTCCCACTTCCGGAAAAGCCTCGTCCGTTACAGCTGGCCTACTTGGCAATTGATTTTCATCTCTACTATGCCTTAACAATTGTATTTTCGAGTTACTTTTTTTAACGCTATCCTTCTTTGAAATGTTCGATTCTGTTGCTAAGAAATCTCCCAAGCAAATAGTATGTCTTGGAGTTGTTTTAGAATTTTTTTGTGAACTATTCTGCTGAGATGGAGCATTCTTTTTATGTTGTGGTGTTACATTATTTACTTGTTGTGGTGGACATTTGTTATGCGATTTCGTAACATTTTTTGGAGGCTTTGGCGATATATAATTATTGTATATTGGCGAGATAGGACTTTGATGAATTTCGATAGGCAACATTGAAGTATTGTATAAATATGACTCATTTCTGGAGGAATTTTGAGTTTTCACTGATGAATTAAAGAAGAAAGAGTCATTCAATTGGCTGGTACTACAATCGTCCGATGTTAATGATATATTACAGATACTTAATTGATCTTTTGATTGACTTATAACAGAAGTATCAGTGATAGGCGATGAACACTTTATTTTTGGATTAATGGTTTGTGTGCTGGTATAATTTGCAATTCGAATATCATGGGTTCCCGAACTTACAGTTTCTAATTGACTATTTTCAAAAATGTAATTCTGTGAAATAATTCGATCTGTACCATCACTACAAGATTTATGAGGCAAAATATTTTGTTTTGATTTGGAGATATCTTTTTGTATCTGTGGTTTGATTGTATTAACATCATTTTGGAATATCTTAGATTCCAATGTTTGGTGTTTAGCAATAGAATGTGGTACACGTCTGCCTCTTATTTCAGGTATAACATATCTCTCATTGATTTTTGACAAATTCTTCGAAGCTGATGTCTGTTTTGCATTGTTGGATGTTTGTGGCACACTATGATAAAAACAAATAAAATTGTGGTATAAAGATCATAAAATAAAATATAATAAATAATGTAATCAAAACTAATAATCATTTAAAACGTAATTAACAGCAACATAAGAGGGATAATAAATAATTATAGAAATATATAAAGCTTCAATAATAAAGTGTAAATTCGTATGAAAAATAAAAATACAAGGCGTAAAGGTCTTTTATACCCTGGGATTACCTTGCACACTGGATTCTTATGAAATTGAGAAAATATGATATAAATTCACCACGTGCACAATCAGCATTTTTTAAATTATTCCGTCTCTCATCCTAAAAAGTCACATAAAGAAACATATAAACATTGATAATACAACACTAAACATAACCTCCAATTATATACTAAAATCATATACTATGCAGATAAAATATAATACTATTATGTATAATATCTTTATATTATATACCTCAAGATCGTCATTTATCAACCACTTTATAATTTCCTCTGGAGTAATTTTTGAATATAAAACATCAGTTAATAGTAATTCAGCCATGGTGCTAAGAGCCTCTTTTGAATTTCACATCTGCACTGAAGTGTATATCAACAATTGCCACCAAATCTTCACTTTTACAATACATAAAATCGTAAGCGTTTATTCGTTCTGAATTTTCTGTACACAAAAGTGATAAAACACTAAAAAACTCTGATCTTCTGTTTTTTGAACCTTCAATTCTTCTTTTTATCGGCATCTCCCACTACCGTCAACGAAAATACAATTACAAATTTTCGTTGCCTTCGAATGTGAGCAATTCTTATTCGTATGCGACTTACTTACACTTCTCTCTCAAAAATAATTGATATAAAAAAGGTTCATTAGTACAATATCAAATATGAAACTTATCTATGACAAATTATAAAAATTGCAAGATAAATATTTAAAAATAAGATTATTTTTCTGATTGGCGAACATTGCTATGTATCTATTATACCCGTGCGAATTTTTCACGAGTCTGCAGACTTCGGAAAAATATGCTTCTCGTAAATCAACAAAATATTCCAAATTTGGATGATAAAATTAATAAATACATTAAACAGTTCGTAAAATCATCTTCCTTTAGCAGAAATGAGTAGAGAGATTGCCAATAAGCCGATATTCGTCAAAGTAAGTAGGGAGATGCGCAATGCTACGGTTTTAGGCGATACCGAAACCATGGTGTTAAATCGTAGCGGTGACTCCGGGAGCAGCATATTGTGATCATCGCCTCCGTCGATAATGCGTATCCCGTGGTAGTCGAGTTGAACGTGATCACGAACCTGCAGCTTGGCGGTCATTCATGAATAGAGAACTACTTCCCTATGCTTATACCCGTGTTAGGGGTTGTTTTTTGAGGCCAAAGGGTACAGCTCATAAATCGCAAAGCGCTAGGAATGCAAGCTCTCAATTAATAATACTTTAAAGTAATTCAGAATATTAAAGAATATGGTGGCACAAGTCCAGACAATTAATTTGTATTAGCGGTTGTTTTTTGGGGCCTATGGGTGCAGCCCAAAAATAGAAAAGATTTGAAAATTGAAATTTATAACATGATATATTTTTATAACGCATAAAGAACAGCTTCCTAAAACACTGAACTTCAAAAACAAAAGAAAAGCATATAAGGGGGTGGCTTATCAGAAAGAGTGGTACGATTTAATTGCAACTAGGCGCAATCAACAGCCCTTAAAGAGCATAAAAATATGATGTATAATAAGTTGAGGTTATCATTGCAGGTCAGTGAGAACCAGTGTGGTGGATATAGGACCTGACTTGATTTCTAACCAAAGTTGATTATCAACATGTTGATTTCTAACCTAAGTTGATTTCTAACCTAAGTTGATTATCAACATGTTGATTTCTAACCTAAGTTGATTTCTAACCTAAGTTGATTATCAACATGTTGATTTCTAACCTAAGTTGA
>JASANN010000200.1:686586-715716 GCA_031762395.1 Calameuta pygmaea | reverse complement strand
AACATGTTGATTTCTAACCTAAGTTGATTATCAACATGTTGATTTCTAACCTAAGTTGATTATCAACATGTTGATTTTTAACCTAAGTTGATTATCAACATGTTGATTTCTAACCTAAGTTGATTATCAACATGTTTATTACTAACCTAAGTTGATTTCTAACCTAAGTTGATCATCAACATGTTGATTTCTAACCTATGTTGATTATCAACATGTTGATTTCTATCCTAAGTTGATTTCTAACCTAAGTTGATTATCAACATGTTTATATCTGACCTAAGTTGATTATCAACAAGTTGAATTCTGACCTAAGTTGATTTCTGACCTATGTTGAATACTGACCTAAATTGAATTCTGACCTAAGTTGAATTCTGACCTAAGTTGATTTCTAACGTATGTTGCATTTTGACCTAAGTTGATTTCTGACCTATGTTGAATTCTGACCTAAGTTGATTTCTGACCTATGTTGAATACTGACCTGAGTTGAATTCTGACCTAAGTTGATTTCTGACCTATGTTGAATTCTGACCTAAGTTGATTCCTGACCTAAGTTGAATTCTGACCTAAGTTGATTTCTGACTTATGTTGAATTCTGACCTAAGTTGATTCCTGACCTAAGTTGAATTCTGACCTAAGTTGATTTCTGACCTATGTTGAATTCTGACCTAAGTTGATTTCTGGCCTAAGTTGAATTCTGACCTAAGTTGATTTCTAACCTATGTTGAATTCTGACCTATGTTGATTTCTGACCTATGTTGAATTCTGACCTAAGTTGATTTCTGACCTAAGTTAAATTCTGACCTAAGTTGATTTCTAACCTATGTTGAATTCTGACCTCAGTTAATTAACTTAGATCAGACGTTGATGTTGCTATCCTAACCTAACCTAAGCTAACCTAACCTAACCTACCCACCCAGAAAAACGAGTGTGGTGGGTCCACCAAACTCCTTGTTCTGGGTGGTTTCTTCAGAAATGGTGATCCGATTTAATTGCGATTAGGCGCATTGGACAGCCCTTATATAGCCCAAAAATATGGGTTTTAATAAGTTGAAGTTATCATTACAAGTGGGTGAGAACGAGTGAGCCCAAGCTGGGTCTATCACACATCCATCCCCTAAGGAAGTGAGCCTTAAAATTAGTTATGGGGTCCAAAATTAGCCCAAAATTAGCCCTAAATTAGCCCTAAATTATGCAAGTTTTCCAGTTGAAGAAATCAGATGTGTTGGACCCAGCGTATATCACATGCACATTGTCTTTTCGCCGAACTGGGTACGTGGCACTACACGGTACTGGAGCAATACACTGCGCACAATTATTTTAGATGTATCTGCTCAAAACTGCCCTTATTTCTCTTCTCTTTATTAATTATTATGGTTACCACAAATTCGCTTTATTATGTAAAATTTCTATGAAATATTCGGCGGCATATACTACACTCAAATTTAAAATCCCTGTACTTTTTGCGACTTGTATATGAAATGGAAATAATGACAGAGAAAATGGAGCATAACGGAAAAGAGTTGTCGAATCATAAGGGTGGAGGAGGAGCAGAAGGCTGATGTTACGACGGAGGACAGTACGAAAGAGACAGACCTCATTCGTGCTCTGGGATATTTGCAGATGACAAAAGAATATGAATGTATGTAAGTGTTTCAAGATAATTTATTCGACAAATACGATAATGATACAGTATGTAAAGTACAGACTAACGTACATAATTTGCGAAAGATTGGCAATAACAATAGCATTAAAGATATATTAAATGTATCACTGCAATATAATATACGTGTTGTATGTTAATGTGCGCTACCACGTTGGGTTTTTTTTCCAAAGGACATTTTAAAAACTTAGTTTTTGTGGATATACATACAAGGAGGAGAGTGCTGGAGACATGGGGAGGAACATGAGATTCTAAAAGTGAGTAGAAACGTTTGGTGGCAGTAGACAGGGAAGATGTTTTTAAGGGAAAAAGAGGAAGATTGTTAAAAAGAAAAAGTGAACAAGAGAGATGGTAAGGACTGAGCACGAGGATCAGATTATTCGTGAGGAGCGAGAAAAGGGAACACTGGAAAAAGTAGGAAAGATAAAGGAGCGAGATATGTCCCTCCTCGCCAATTTCCGTGAGGTCCTACCTCTCCACGAGGGATCTACGACCCCTCCGAGGCCCCACAAGGGACCGTGTTTTTTTTCATTGGGGAAAACCCCCGAATCCTGCGGCTGTCGCGCTGATAACTTGGGGGGGACCTCGCGAAGGAGAGGAAGTCGGGTCGAGTGACACGGAAAGCCCGAAAGGGCTAAAGTAAGTTAAACGGAGAAGGTCTACTCCTAGTCAAGATCCAACACAACGAAATACCACGGGCGTAGCACTCGACGGCGCCCTTCCAAGCACCGCCAGGACGTCCCGAGTAACGATATTTGACGCTACAACATCCATCCCTTCCCACCGAGCAAGCTCAGTGGATTAGGCCAGGGGGTTGACACTCCAATAGGCTGTAGTGAAACATAGAATACTTATAAAACCTACCGATCAGATGGCGTTGCTGCTCGTGCTAACAGTCTATAGCACGGGAGTGCCGTGTCTTCAATAAGTGGTCTGTGGATTAGACGTAAGAGACCCCGTCAGCCATTGATCACGTGCGCCAAGCTATACGTTCGTGATCACGTTCAACTCGGCTACCACGGGATATGCATTATCGACGGAGACGACGATCACAAAATCCTACTCCTGAACTCGCCGCTACGATTTAGCGCCATGCTTTTGGTATCGCCTAAAACCGGAGCGTTGTGCATCTCCTTTCTCATCTCTGCCGTAGCGTTGTTCATCTCTCTACTCATCTCTGTGCAACTGATGACAATTGGCAGGGCGACCGTAGCCCAGTGGTTAGGGTAGTGGATTCATGACCGAAAGGTTCGGGGTTCGCACCCAAGCTCCCGGCGGCATTCACCAATGGGTTTTCATATGAAAACTCAAGTGAGTAAATTATACGGATTTCGCCCAACACTGTCGGAATCGGTGTATAAACTCTGTAGGTCCATCACGCTCACGCTTAGTTGAATAAGGCCCGTTTCCCAAGGTACATCGCCATCTAGTGTCAAAACTTCCAATCCTTGATTATTAGGACCAGTTACTGGCACATGTCCCCATTGGGGATACAGCCATAAGGAAAGGAAGGAAGGATGACAATTGGCACATGTCCCCCATTGGGGATACAGCCATAAGGAAAGGAATGAAGGAACTGATGACAATTTATGTACATAAGATTTGCTACGACCAGCTATGTTGGCAAGTAGGGGATCTGCAGTAGCGGAACAGCATAGGTTTGGAAACACTGCTAATTATCAAGTTAGACTTTGGAGCGCAAACGGAGGTGATTAAAACCAAAACCAAGGATGGACAGTTTAATTGTCGAGTGGCACACGGAGAGTAGTGTTCTTTGTAAGATAAACAGATAAGAGTAGTACAGAATTATACTTGGGAATCAACGTAAGCACTGTTATACATTAAAACAGCCCCTAGTGTACGCCTGCAGAATCAGGAGAAATGTCTTCGGATGTGTTTAGTTGGTTAATCATCTCGCGTAAAGATGTAAATCATGTAAATAAACTATTGGTTAGCTGACTAATTTCCATGGTTTTTGCACAAGCGATTTTTGCAAAATGCGTGTTATTGTACGCGTGACTAGTTATTCAAGAGCCCAAAGGTGCGTATCTGCTATTTTTTCCAAGAACAGGTCATGTAGGTCTTTAGTAGGCCGGAACATATGCCCGTCTTCATTTGACATCAAAATGTTTATTACTCACATTTTATTCCGAGCACGCACCGTGGATCATTTAAATAAATGTGTTCCATTATGGTATCTTTGTGCATAGAAACAGAGCCTTATATGCCACAACTTTTCTTGGTTTCGAAATCGTCATTTTTTACATTATAATATGACATATACATCGTTACGTGCTTTTGACGATAGCAAGTTCAACAATGCGTTTAAATAATGCTATAGAACAGGAGACTGTCAATAAACTCATTCAATGCGCGGAACGTTTATTCAAGAATGCCAAGTATTAATGTACATAACAGTTATCAGGTAGTATGCTGTTATAAATAAGCAATAGCTGCATAAAATTTGTCATTTGTTAGTGTACAGAATATTTTTCTACCTTGAAGAAATGTAAGATTGTATGGAATATTGTTAACAATAAGTATTCAAGGATGTTATTCATGGCTTACTAATGGAATGCTTTAGTATCGCTATCTTTCTAAACACAAACGATATGTATATCAATAGAATATCATTGTGTCTGTGAGATGTGTATGAATATTACAAGTGAAAAGAATTTTCAACATATAAGATTGTAATAATCGATTTTATATTGTAAAAGAATAAAATTTTATTTCAATTATAGTTCAATAGAAAGCAATTATAAGTGATATAATTGGTAACAATATCTATAATATTTCTTTCAATCGATTATCAATATATGCAATTGGCGTGAGATTGATTTCATTGTATTATTACAGATGAATGTGCCGCTGTATGGAGTGATTGGAGCTGTTGTGACTGTATTTGCTGCACTCCTTGGCCTAGGGACAATTTTGAAAATTCTCACATGTCTACTTGTATTAATTCTAGGGTAATTATATGTTTTCTTATATGACAGATATATTCATTTACATATTTGAAAGTTTTCCGTTATATATATACAGTGCTTTTTTTTACAGAATATTAGCTTGTATATATAAACAGTATTCTCCAGATCTTAATAATGAAATCAAATGTGGAAAAGAAAACTTACATAAAAAGACTGAAAAGTTACGACAGGTAAAATATGAAAGTTTAAATTATCATAGGATAGACACACTTTGGATTAGATTAATGTGTTATAAAATTTTAGTTATTGGATGAGACATCCAAAAGAAAGGTGACATTTACTTCAGATAGAAGAGTCACTGGTAGTCACATTATTGATGAGTCCTTGCAAGTAAATGATTACTTTTTAATTACTGATATTACTGCTATTTATCTATTGTTTGATATTGAATATATAAATATTTTAGGAAATATTAGATTTTGTTCTAAGAGATTATATAGAGCCATGGTATGGTTCCCTAACAGATGATGAAGAATTCACAAAATCAGTGAGGGACACTGCTCAAAAAATTGCCATCAACATAGCAAACAGGTAAACATTCCTTTAAAGATAATAATATTACTAATTCTATATATTCATCTTACTCTATTATATTTATCCGACAGAGTGAAAGATGTTGATTGGATTCCATATTTGACAACAAGACTCGTTGATGATGCAGCCTCGCACATGAGACTATATCGTCAAGCCAGGGCAAAAATGAAACAGATCAGAGCGAATAGAATTCAAAAAGGGGGTAGCAGATCCAGCACGTTTGGTAGCACTCCAAAAAAAACGCCAACTCATCGAAGAAATAAAAGCGAGACTGATATATCTTGGTACTCGCAGTCTAAATTCTACATTCCGAATTTATCCTCTTTAGCGGAACCAATTGAATCCAATGAGGACAAAGAGGATGAATCTCTGGAAAAGATATTCTTCGACCTTGAACTGCAAATGGAAAATAATTTGATATGCAGAGATTTAGTATGTACAAATGAAACTCAGGAGCTGGCATTTCTGGGTGAATTATCGGAAATTCTTTTGTACCTAGTACTCCCGAAAGCGGACTTTGATTGTTTAACTGTAAGGTTTATTTTGCGGGAATTGTTGGTGAATGTTATAATGAGACCGTTGTTAAACCTGTTCTCGAATCCTGATTACATTAATCAAGCATGTATATGGCTGGTAAGTTAAATAATGTAAAAGTCTTATCATCTTTACAATATATGATAAATCATAACGTGATTTATTTTTTTTACAGTGTACTAAAGAAGTTGGTTTACCAAGTGATGTATTCTTAACAGTTATTAGAATGTCCGATAGCTTAGAGGAATTAATGACAACAAAAGATATTGTTTCTAAAGAAATAGCACATTTGCGCTCTAAAGATTCAGGAAGGGACGACGATTTAATAGTTAAACAACAACTGAATAGTTTATTATACGTAAAGAAGATTTTGGAGACTAGAATCATTGGAATGCAAGAAGGTATGGAGTCGGAAACTGATGGAATTAGTAGCCATCCAGACTGGAACAGACTACTTGTTCCTGGACATAAGTTAGTGAATCTACCTCTGGACGAACTATTGAAGAATAATATTGCATTGAGTTATTTCATTGACTATATGACATGTATCAATGCCGAAGCATATCTTTTCTTTTATTTAAATATTTATGGATGGAGAGTGTCCGCTGAGCAGCAAATATCCGATATCGAATTACAAAAGCTTCAAGGAGCTCCACAGATTTTGCCAAATATTGGCGCAATAAAAAATAAAAAAGCAGATTTAGAAAATCTGAAAGAGGCAGCAATGAAAATTCATCAACAGTACTTGAGCGACAAGGCTACTTGCAGATTGCAACTAGACGACACGTTGGTCAAGAACTTAGTGACGCGTATGAAAACTGGATTAGTAAAGGAAACGTGGTTTGATGAACTTCAAACTTGTTGCTATGAAAAACTGCAAAATGAAGACAGATTTTTACCAGCTTTCAAGAGGTCTTTTTCATACGTAAAACTTCTAGCCGAATTAGATCTATTAAAAGATCCTGCATCTGAGGATGACTCTAAATCATTGGATAGCATCAGTGTGTCCAGTATCAATAATGAACTTGATACGTTGGAGGAATTGTCGGAGGCGTATAAGGAGGATGGCGAAAGACTTGTTCCAAAGGAAGAATCAAAATCAAATTCCCATTTGACGACAAGTTTAACAAGTACGATTGAAAGGAATGCTGGTGGTACTTATGATGAAATCGATTCCGACGTGCCAGCAAATTCAAAGGATACTAGGAAAATACAGAATTCATTGAATGCAGATGGTGATCAGCTTAGTGAAGGGAAGGATGTAACATTTTATCTCGAGTCAAGCACTGAAAGATTTGTCAAAGTTGAGGACGCAACGAGCGATCAAACTGCTATTAAAAAATTGCAACAAGGACGGTTTGAAATTACAGCTGAAATAATTGAAACAGGAATCGTAAGCGACAGAGGAAAGACCTATGGTATTTACGCGGTAGCCGTCACAAAGAACTATGACTCGGGTTACCAGGAGAAGTGGCATATTTATAGAAGGTACTCGGATTTCTACGACCTGCATCAAAAGATAAAGGAGAAGTATTACGATCTTGCGAAAATAGCCTTTCCGGCAAAGAAGGCTTTTCATAATATGGATCGTGCCGTCCTGGAAAGGAGGATGATCATGCTAAATGCATGGCTACATCAACTCACCAAACCAGCAATCGTAGACGGTCACATGGGTTTGCAAAACTTACTATTGGCATTTTTAGAACAAGGAGATTATGATAAAGGCGTGACAGGAGGTCATATAGCTAGGACGGTAAGCATATGAACATAAATTATTAAGATCATCTCATGTACTTTATGCCATAGTGGCTAAAAACATACGGATGATCGAAGGATTTAACTCTGAATTAATAATTTGCAGATTGATACCTTAGTAAATCCCCTAAAGACATCGATGAAGACAATGACACAAGCTGTTAAGACTATGCCAGATAACATGCTAAGTACAGTAGATGATGTCATGGATAACATAAGCAAATTTTTTGGAAATCCAAAAAAGACCACTATTTTTTATGAAAGTGTGAAAGTTGGAGCTAGCATTGATGCCGAGGTACTTGAAGTATAATACATGAGTGTAGATTGTTGTGTTAAAAAAATTAAGTTATTAAACTTATACGTCTACTTTCCGTAGACCGACGACAATATTCCACTGAGAATCATTCTACTCTTAATGGATGAAGTTTTCGATTTGAAAGTTCGAAATCAATGGTTGAGACGTAGAATCGTAACTCTTCTTAGGCAAATCATTCGTACAATGTTTGGTGACATTGTAAATAGAAGAATTGTTGAATATGTTTCCGTGTTAACAAGTCCAAAGAATGTTGCAACGTACTTGAAACTATTCAAGTAAGTAAACTATCATTTATAAAATTGCCAAGTAGTATTTTTAAGATATTAATTATATTTTTCATTTTTCAGGCACAGTTTTTGGCCAAATGGAACAAAGGCTGACGCGAAACCACCTCGAGATTCAGAAACAAAAAATAGAACACGAGTGGCAGCTAAAGTTGCTCTGCTTTCTTGTCTTTCGGATGAACTTAAGCATATCATAGGTAGCGAAACTACACGACGTGGACTTTTAAGAGTATTCGAACTTTTCCAGCGACCTGTACTAAACAGAAGACTGTTATACGTACTCTTAGAAGGAATAATAGAAAATCTTTTTCCCCAAAACGATTTAGTAACTATCATTAGAAAATTGTACTCTGTTTCGCCTAGGGTGAAGAATAAGAACAAGACCAAATCCTGATATAGAAGTTAAAACTTGAATACAATGATGTAGATTCATGCGTTTATCATGAAAGAAATGTCTCATGATTATCAGTTATTATGAAAAAACACTTAATAATGCAGTTATAGAAAAAAATGATATACCTAATATCAATTAATATTTACGATCTGAAAGATGGAGCAGATTACGTGGGCCATTTTATGAAGCCTTTGAAAAATGTCTTTCTAATCTCAGAATTTTAGACAAAGAATAGAAGGCTATCGACGACTTTAAGAAAATGTCCTACGAGCCATAGTAATTTTAAATATTTTCATTGGATATTTGGCATTATTAATACTCTAACGAATAGTCTACTGGCAACAATGATTTCAAATTAAATATCTAATGGAGTCGTGATCATTTATGGAAAATAATGCCATTAATAAATATATTTAGGCTCTAAAGCGTATTTAGAAAAACAATGTGTGTTTTGTCTTAATTAAAGATTCTATTTGTCATGTTTACTAACTTGGATAATGATACGGCGCTTCGTGAACTCTCCGTACTAAGGAGAACCATATATAATTGTACTGGGTTATTGTTAGGGAACAATGTGTACGAGTATATGAAACTTTCCAGAACTCAAAAATTTACAAATTCAATGCAAACTAAAGTAGTGAACTTGTGGCCAAAAACGATGCATACGTAAAAGTGAATTATAAGAAATCCTGTATTTAATAAAACTTAAATCGTCTAACCAAGCCCCATGTCGGGCTGATAACAATGTCGGTATTACATAAGATAATAATGAATGAACTTCTTGTGATTACTTCATAGAGAACTTATACCATACATTCCATTCACATTTTAAGATGTTCCAGGTCGATGATTATAATAATGAATTTTTTTTACAGGCTATCCCATATACCCTATATTAATATATTAATTCAGATGCAATATTCCGTACGATGACATTGCACTTAAATCATTATGTTTGCAGAGTGAAGGTATCCCTTCATTGCAAACTTTTATTAAACATAATCTACAATGATATTATTATTTATTATGCCCAATCATTTAACAAATGACACACTGGAACTCGTGTGCCATTAAATTAGTAATGTCTATTTATTTATTATAGAGAACGATGTAGAACGTTAATGATAGTTATAATCAGGGTAACATAAATGGAAAATTACTTATTTAAATATGTTAATAGCGATGAAACATATTATTGTATAAAACAAAAACTAATAATTATTGTATATCGATGTCGCATGTCTGTATATAAAATTCTTTCTATCGTATTAAATCACGGATTCTATTATGTTTAACTATTAAAGTCAGTCTTTATAAAGCCAAACGTTTTATTTTTATCACTTTTTTCTCAGCCAGGCGACTCCATACAAAACGACTCTTGCTCAGAAGCGCCCTGCCACTATCCAAAAGACCTTTTTTGGTTCACCCTATGCGCACCCTAGTCGTAACTCCCCATAGACCAAATCCACGAGTGAAACGAGAACAAATCGAAATCTATCTACAATTTCACACAAAGCCTCATTGCCTCGAAGCACATAGAGGTATCAACGAACTACACACATCAGCCAGCTGGAGCTAATTGCACTTATTTATTTGATCCATTAAATAAACGTTTAAAAATACTCGCAAAACTGCTAAGTACTGTCACCTGACATTAGAATTTAAAAAATATGCCAATTACATCAATCTAGATAAAACCACAAATAAAGGAGTACGAAAGAAAGAAAAAAAAAAGTTTACCATTGTAAGAAAATTGAGAAGCTCCTGTCTAGCCCGTAAAACTTAGTTACTGTCCCCCAAGTGCAGAGGGTGGCAAAGACAAAAGAAGTTTATTAGCGGGGTTGGCCGGAAAGCGTCTGGGGTATAGAGTACAGGGTTACGGGGCCCCATAAGCACCATCGGTGCTGCATCGTACGATGGGGACATTTACCGGGTTGGAGAGGGAAGACCGAGCTATTGTGCAAAAAGAATTGGGCAGCGCTACCACGCGTATGCGTTTTCATCGAGGGGGTCGTGCCGGCCCCCGGGCTCTTTCAAAGAAGGGGAACCCAGGAACGAACGAACGGCGCGGGTTAACGAAAGAAAATCGATATGCATGATTCACGCGTGAGAGCGACGAGGGGTTACGGGAACTAGAGGGGTTTTACAAGGGGGCTGACTGGGGAGGATATGGGGGGGCCCACCACTTCCCCATCGGGCTATGCTCCATGCTTCGTACTACGTAAAGGAAACTACTATAGACCAGTATATACGTAATTCTATACAAGACCAGGAGGGGTATTCCTACAATGCTACCCCCTCGGTCACTCGATCAGTCGTGTCCCAAGTCCCATACAGTTATAAACTGCGCCGTAAACACGCTCCGTAACGTAAACAAATGTTGACCGCAATTCTCTTATGGCAATTATTAATTTGCCATCGCTGAAACCGTACCAATTAACACAATTAAATCGGATTCAAAACGTAACGTATCGTGTACTGATTTTCTTAACTTTGTAACAGACGTTCGAACATCAACCGTGTCCTGCGTGCAGCTATGCTCTTGGTATATTTATTCAATTTTTCGTTTCGGGCTTCTTCGACGAGATAAAGATGAGGAATAAGTCGTCGTGGTGAAGATACACTGATAACTTTTGCTAGTGTATAGAAATACGCGAGTTGGTAATCTACTCGAAACACCGATGGAAATCGACGCGGCGCTCCTTTTAAATCGACACAGCGGTGAGAATAATGAATTATCTTGGAATTGTAATTCCAAGATTATTTCACATTTATTTAATGTATATTCGGCGATATCGTACAGCTTATAACGGTGAACGAAGCTTTATAACCTACTAACGGTAGGAAATGCATGCTACGTCGAAAAACATAATTTGACGTAAAATATCGATCAGTGGTCGACGTCGTAACGCACAAAACGGTGGAGGACATAACCTCGAAGCGTTCATAGAAACTTCAAACTCAGTGCGTATTAACGGATACGCGAAAGGATATCTAATATTCGCTATACGCGACAAAGTACATTTATGATAATCAATCGTATTTTACGGTATTTCATGATGGTGACGAGAAAGCATCATTTCGACGAGTGATGCGCATGAGACGCTGCGGAAACTTCCGGTGCCCGAGGGATTGTATGAAAAATCGAAATATCAAAAGAAAACCGTTGTGATTACTTCCCATCCCAGCTATTCGATTCAAATTCGTGCGTGCGAAGTGTTCGCTGATATAATGGAGGTTAAACGGAGTGAAAGGAAGGGTCGGAAGAAAAGGAAGGTTGGTCAAAACACAACGGAGCAAAGCGTGGTCAAAGGGTTGGGGATTTCGATGCAAGGCCGAGCGACACGCAGCATTTCTGAGCGTCGCGACGCTCTGTCACGTGATTAGGCTTCTTGTTATGTTATGTTAACAGTTATGCTATGTTGGATAGTATTTTTTAAATTTACATCTACACAGCCATAGTGTGTAACACAAGAGAATAAAACGAGAAAATGATGCCGAGCTGCGGTCAGCTGGCTCTGGTTCCGAAACAGGATACGCCTGAGACTTAAAATAAACAAATAATATAATGTTGCGTTTCTACGGGGATTAGAAGTTAAAACGCGAACGAAACGCTCCGATTTTTGGCTCTCTAGCAATTAAATTATCTTAATGATAAATCTATTTTACAAGAGTGTAAATGTATCGCTTCGCCATGCCCTACGAAATTGTGATCGCTTAGTATTATTTTAATTTATTAAACGATATCAATGATAATTGCCATGTGAAGGGCTGCGATGAACATTATTTTAGTTTACTCTCGTTGAACGTGGTCATCGGAATCTGAGTTCGTTAGTTTCTCGTTCTCTTCTTTTCAGGTGAAAAACGAATAAAAGATACGGACCAAGAACAAGAGACGGTTAAAGATAGGTAGTTGCAATTTGCACCTAGGAGATCTAGTATCCAGTGCATTATTACGCTTGAGGGCGTTTGAAGGGGAATTGGGGGCGGGTATGATGGCGGGGTAGGTGTAACCTTACTTTGGACTCTGGTGTGGGATTACCGTACTTATATTCAAGTCTAATATTAAGTTACCATTTTGCTTTACGGCAAGTGAACAGGCTGCCTGCATATAGGAAGCCATCCGAGCGCTCCTGGGACAGTCTGGTCTGTTCGTCTGGGCCCACCTACATAACGTACTAGCAGTTTTCTTACTACCTTTGCAATTAACGACTCGAACAAGTACCACGCATTTGTGATCACTTGTCTACTTCATTTTGATCTAACTTAGTCGGAAGACACGAATTTCAATGTAATTTTCGAACACATTTATACCCGGTTGTTTAATGTGGCTTGGTGAAATAAATTTTTCGTGTCAGATGAAACTGCTTAATAAGCACTGAAACTTATTTCTTAAGTACTGGATAGAAATTATTTTAGTTCTATCTTATTCGCGTGTAATCTGCAAAGTTTATCAATCATTTTATTGGCATCTAAACTTAAGACTGCAAAGTTCGTAAAACTGCAGTGTAAGAAAGCGCCCTCGTACTTGTGATTTATTTTGAGATGACTTATACATCTGGTTTGTAGTGCGGTATAAAGGTGGAGCGTGTGTTCTCAAAGAAGAGCATCGTGGATGTTGATCAGTTTATAAATTGAAGCCGGAGCCCTCGTTAAATTTCGAATATAAATAGCAGCTGTTATGGAAGAATCGCAATTTTCGATGAGTGCGTTCTGATAAACAGGACCAGTTTGGCATTTTAAAAGATTCCCAATTATATTAACGGCATGATCCGTAAGGCATCATTGTGAAGTGATGAAATCCAAAAAAAATTTTAATGAAGGTTTGAGATTGCGTGAGATTATGAATTTTGTTGACTTACATTAAGCGATGCGTGGAAGTGCGACAGGTAAATAGAAATTTTTAAAATTTCATTGCTATTTTGAATGATCGAAATTATGTGGGTACACAAGATGGCAGAGGTACTGACTTCTATGTGTGCTGGGCTTCACGTTAAACGTCCTAGCACCATTTGAAATCAGTACTACTCCTCTTATCAGTCTACGATCTTCTGAAATACAGCTTGTCCTGTCAATTCTACATATTTTTTCTCATCAGGCATAGAATTGAAAATAACAAGATTGAGAAACTGACACCCACTATAAGAGCACAGAGGCGAAAAGAAAATATAAAATTAATGTTGCATCTGGGTAATATAAAATTTACATTTATTACTAAAAACTATACATCATTTACATTTTAAAATTTGTATTGAAAAACTGTCAATAATGACAGACCATACTTACAGTATAATCCTTGTTTTTCAATTATTTCGAGCAATCTGGGTACGGCAAACGTGTATCCCATGGTGACAATTGAAAAATAAAATATATTGAAACTCTATAGGCCTGGAAACTCTTTCTGTAAAACTATTGAGCTTCGAAAAGAGACTACTGATGCTTAATGCCATTTAACCATGGCACATGGGTGAGTCACATGTGCTGCCATCTAGAGATTGGGCCGCTTCTTCAGAAGCTTACTCTCCAGTTCTACATCCGACTTTTTCAGTATCATTTGTTTTCTCTTTACAATTGAGATTATACAAAATTATATATCACTCTAAAGGATTCCTTAGTTTGTTTTAGTGCAACATTTACAGTTAATATAATTTATAGAGAGATATCGGACCTTTGATAATTAAAATAGGGCCATTTTATATTGTTACACGTAGGTCAATACTTTACCTTTAAAAATGAATCCATGATAAAATCAGTCCAAGTGTCGAGTGCTTCAAAATGTATCACATGAAAAACTCATGCTAATGAAATTACATAAATTGTTCAAATCAACACAGCGGGACAATAACTTCACAAATCGAGTTTTACATTTGGATTCGATTAGTACCTGTTCACTGAAAAATCTTGTTACAGTTTTTCAAAAGGAACTCTACGTTCTGATGCATACAATTATGAACATCCTGTATTTGTATATACTATATATATATTTTCATATATATTTATTTCATTTATTTATATATTTATATACTCGCAGTAACGCGAGAGTAATAGTAATATAATAATAAATAACTTCTTACTTCCGCATGACTTGGACCACGGCAATGACTGTAAGGATGGCGTACATGTCGCGGAGTGTACCTATTTACAATTTCAAATCCATTCAAGAATTCGCAGCTTGCACAAAGCAAATCCAAAGATATAAAAAGTTTCCCAATGCCGTTCCGTGAGTCCTTTAGTGTCCCCGAAACAGTTAAGAGCAAATATCTCGTTTCGCATTACAGCAGTATTCAGATGAGATAACAGTTCCCATGTCCTAACGATATAATGCATGTTAATAACCTGCAACATGTATATCCAACATCTCGTATAACTGTACGGCATGAGGTTACGTACAATTCAATTGTAACAGGTGATCACGGAACTGGAATAAAGGATTGCCCTGGCCCAAAAACAAGTCGAATTGGGAATGGAACTTTGTCAATTGTGTCAATTATCCTAATAAGCACGAGAAAACCGTGCATGACACCTGACAATAGTTGCCCTAGAGTCATTCAGTACAATTTTTACCGATTTCTACCTAATCTACTGAGTACTGGAACAGTTCCACTCAAAACCTAAGAGACGTTCCAGGGCTTAAAAAATTTTGAATGGATCGAGCGATCATAGTGATAAAGAAGGATAGTACTAGTTATAGTAATAGTAGCAATAGTATCGATTATGGACCGACGTTGCAGGAGGAATCACGTGGGTTAGGTAGAATCCTTGGTTCGATTGGTTGCCTGCAGTCTCGTCCATGTCTCCCCAAGGGCCTTGGCGAAGTGGTCATCGACTGCTTCCAAAACGAGAATGAATTAAGTCATACCATATTGTCACTTTAAATTTGCATCATTATCGATACAGGAGGGGCACAGTCAAACACTGCTTTAGATGTACAGCAAAGAAGTTCACATGAAGGTGAGTTGCAACTGGCGAAAAAATCAAGAGCCAGTAGACTTGTCAAGGACTCACCACTAAGACCAGTTTCCTTGTCAGTGGAGGACGATGCGTTAAAGACAGCAGCATATTCTGCAAGCCCTAAGGACCGTTTGAAGTGCTCGTCTATCGCTGGATCGCTGACTACGCCCGTACTCCTCATTCCAGTTCTCTGACCTGCTGTTGCTGCTGATGCGGTTGCTGTTGCCGTTGGCGTAACTGCTGTATCCTCGATGGTGGTACCTGTTTCATATAAACCAGCATTGAAATTGCTATTTCAGTTGCCTTGCCTTGACTTCCAAGGACTAAAACTACCAAGGAATAACACCTAATGATATAGTATGCTTCTTTTCTTACCAGGTTGAGGTGTAGTCGGTACGATGACACTTGGCCTATTATGATGATGTACCCTGGCGGCAGACATGTCAAGGGCCTCACTTTGAATCGGGTCCCTCCTACGCTCCTTACGCCATGCACTGCTTGGCTTTCGATGTAGACTTGTCGTTTTTGGCCTCTCCTCTGTGAAACCAATAGGTATTTATTATTCAATTCTCATACTTTATCGAAATTTTTAAAAATATTATTTATTTATTCTAGGATTAAATGGCCTAAACGTTGCAGTGCTACTTGCAATGAAAAAGGCCAACTTTGGGAAATTTTCATTATTTCAATCACTGTTCGAATAAATGACACAGGGGTGTATATTGCTAAGCACGGATTTATCAAGTAGGCGTATCTTGGTGCAACATATACACGCCTAACTGATACCAATAATATGCATGTTGAAGCGTGTGAAAATTCAAGTCGTAAGTTCAAGAGTGCCATTATAAATATTTAAAGATCTTCGTGACCATACACAAGAGGTCCCTAGTCGCATGAATCTTTTATTTATGAGAATATGAAATTATGCAAAAAAGATAATTTACGACAGTCTGGTGACAAAAGATTTAAGCGAGCATTACGTAATGTCTGATGGAATCTCTTAACCCAATAATTGTCAATGCCGAAGGGCTATTGGTGGAAAAAGTCTGTCCGCGTAGGTAAAGGCTATTTCTGTAACAAATTCTAAAATTGGAATTCGATCTAGCATCCCTGTTAAATGGCGGGGTGGGGTAGAAACAAGTTCAGTTCCCAGTTCCCAGGATGAGGCAGGAAGTGCCTAATAGCCGTGAGAGGATGGTCAGAAGAGGCAAACAGGTTTAGAACAAGACGAGGGAAGTTGGAAAGATGAATGGACCGGAGAAGGATTGAAAATACATTGCCGCTCTCAATTAACTTTTTAACTTGCTACCACTGCTATAAGACTACTCAAAATTTCAGGGTAACTGGCCCCAAAATGATTCATCTCCAATTAAACGAAATTTCACGTTTGCTTTACCTTGACATTCAATCGAGACGATAAATACTCCGACTATCATTAGCATCCGAATTGCCATCAGAAATCAAACTAATAGATAAAAATAGATAAGAAGTATAAACGTTCTCACCAAGTCTTGAATCACCATAGAAAAAAAATCAGATTATAAAAAATAAAGAAAGTCAAGAAACACTCATCTTCCCAACTGAGCATCCCTATAAGACATCAATGATAAATCCTAATCTCCAGAAACCGCACGCTTACCCAGATTCTCAGTAACCAAACAATATCAATGGCCAGAAATCCGGTCTCCTCTCGATTCCAAGATAACTCTCGATTAGCATAAAGAGCAATAACAATCAGAAATGTAAAAGAAGAAATTAAAGATCAAGAATACGACGCGACTAGAGACAGCATTGATTCCACATAAATCAAGTGCTCTTACGTACCTCTCGACTTACAGGTCGTGCGCAGATTGTCAAAGCTGAGCCACGGTTGCCAAAGGCATCTTCTTCTAGACGAAACTTCCATGGCTCGAGTATACGTTAAGCAGAAATCACGTACTGAACGAGAGTCAACGCTTCCACGAAACGGATAACAAACCGCAAATTTCCCGGTACAACTTCGTACTCAAAACTCCCGGTAAATCCGGTATATACACATATCGTATATAATTATATATATATATATGCGCATATATCGTCAAACCACGATATCCCGTTTAAGTCTATTCTCTCATGTTAATCGACGAAGAAGATACGCCACTTGTCGATACACATTCCGTCCGTTGGCGTTATCGAAGAGTAAAACCAGGCAGATGAGAGTATTGTGAAACAGCGAAACAGTGAGAGTGAGGGAGGGGTGATGCCCCAGGGGCCCTAGACACAAAATAAGTCTGTCTCCTCTTATATCACGGCACAGCGCAGAAATACACACTTGCGTCTCACTTCCTCCTCTTCGTCTTCTCTGTACGTAACGGATGTAGCGAGAGTGACGGAGAGAAAAGTATAAAAGGTCCCAGAGAATATAAAACCGCGCGAAATCTTTAAGAGGCCTTTTTCAAAAGAGTCGTGGTTTCGTGAATGCTTTCTTACGACTGCTTACGACTGTCTTAAGTTCATTCATTCATCTACCACCTCATCGGCGCCCCACCATCGGGGCCCTTTTATACGTGCTTATACCTTGCAGGCTCTGCCTACTCAGGTAGGCACGCGCATATACTAACAAGTATATATGCTGCTATATAACCTTATATATACATGTATATATGTATATACCAATTCTCCCACCATCCATCCTCTGATCTTGAGAGGACGGACCTCTTCTCACCTTCTCACCAAATAGACGATGAAGACGGCCGATATCGCGGAGAGAGCCAAGAGAACTAAAAGGTGGGATCAGCAGATGCAATTACATATGTATTACCTACGTCACATTACTTGCCATATGTACTGAGAATCTCGAATAAAATGCTGAGTACCGTGAAGGCGTTGAGAAATTCCTATCCGCGGCGAATGAGCTGCGACGACGACCCAAACGATTGGATACCGTAAATGCACGAAACGAAGAAAATGGTCTTAAAAATTGTGAAAATCATAGCGAGTTCAATTTCCGTGCAAGTAATCGTATCGTCCTGATACATTTTTCTCGCGATGTAAAAGTGACGGTTCCTCGATTAAACGTCCCCTGAAAATGATTTAAACAAGAATTTATAGTCACCGCAAAGAAATATCGGGTGTTGATGATATTTGTCAATTGTAATATAATTCTTGGAAATCATTAGAACAAAAGGATAAAAGCAATCACCCCAATCCTCTGCCTGTTTCGTTGTCTTGACATTGCACAATCTAAATTGTTCAATTTGAATTCATGAGACAATAGGAGACTTGGGCTATTACAATTATTGCTACATATAAACAACATACAAATTTCAGTTTAAATTGACTAAGTGATCTGAACAGTTTCAGCTTATCCTCTGATGTGAAAAGAGTCTCCAAGAAAAGGATCACAATGTCAAAAGCGAAATGAGAGCGTTGAACATTGAGAACAGCGAAGTATGAGTAAACAATGTTAATTAATGTATATACATACTAGGAAGTAGAAAACAATTGTTTCTTACTAAGAAGATATTGAGAAATTTATGCAAGCGACCACTTGCAATCTGTTCGGAAATCACGTTCACTTCTTTCTAAAACTAGTGTAAAATTTGAAAAACCTTTATGCTAAATTTTGTACGATGTCGCAGTGCAAAAATCAATGTCAAAGAAAGTTTTCTCTTAAGAAACACGATTATCACTTCTAAACTGTAATGTCACTGAAGCGTTCGATTGCATTGCATCCGTTTCGTTTACAGCAGCGAGTCTGTCTCCCGCTCACGTACGAAGAGACAGGAAGTATGAGGAAGTTCGTTAAATATTCTAAAGGCAGCAGACAGAAGTCACGTATAAGCTGGGCGTATATACAGGCAGGGATTAGAAATAATGTGAGCAAACGAAAGTCCCTTTAAATGACAATGCATCGTGGATCAAAGTGACTCTTATGGCGCGAGTGGGTACAACATGACAGTATGGTAGATAAGTGGAATCTAATAAAAGATTGGTTATAAAACTTAACGATTGAGATAGTCAGCCATCAGACACTAGAAGAGCACAATAATTCCTTCAGACTATACAACTAACCGGTATATTCCACATACTTTTCGTATGACAGAGCAATCATATAATTCGTGCTTGTCACAATGTAACTATCGAGTAGGTTATAAGCCTTGAAAAAGCTACGCTAGTTTAACGGTTGAGTGCTATTTGAAATTCATACTGCACTGCGTTTAACCAGCAGTCGGTAAGTAAGATAGGTGACAGTTTGAAAATTATGTAGGAAAGCTGTTCGTGAAATCTCATAATTCTCTTTCTCGTTAAGGCTATCCGATAGATTAGATTTATGTTCCAGGGACGTTGCATTATGGTCATCGCTGATGAATAGTTAGTTATCTCCTATTTGGTTTTGCAGGCAAACACAGGAATAGCATGAAACACATGACTCAGAGTGATTGCGCATGTAAAATAGAAAAAAAAAAGAAGAAATAAATACTTGACACAATCAATGGTATACAGTATGAATTCTCAACGGGGAACGTTTCAAAAATAGTTTTGCGCCTTGGAACAATCGTCATTATGTTTTTTTAGTTGTAAATTCTCAAGTGCTACGGAGCTGCCATCGGTCGACGCGGGACGTAACTATCTCTGGTATTCGGAACAGGTTCGACCCCCGACATGCCATCACTTAGCAAACCACACGAACGAAACACATCAGCAAGAGAGTCGAGTAAGAGATGCCATTGTAGTGTGCTATTTATTCGATACGCCCAGCTAGACAGATGATTTAGGAAAATCCTACTGAACGTTATTCAACGACCATAATAATACGTTCGTTACTACGGATCCAGCACAATTTATATCATTTCGATTGACGTAAGATTTTACGAGCATTGTTTGAGTATGAAATTTTGATAAAAATTTTATACGCGAAATTAATATAAACTAAAATGCTTCCAATTCGTAGAACGTGTATTTCTGATTTTATCTCTATGGTGAACTTAACAATGTGGTCGAGCAGGGCGTATCGCATCCGCCGTACTTCATAATCTGTACTTCCTTCGGACCGGAAATTCTAAGATACTAAAAGAAGTTACGATTAAAGTCTTAACCAAGGATAAAGAGATATTTGGAATCCACATTAATGACGTACGATGACTCTTGGCAATGAACGTGCGATTCTGCTGAACAAACAGAATAATGTGCGAGCGCTCGCGTCATTGCGTACAGTATTATATTATTGGGTATAATGCGCGTATGTATCTTGCTGGGTTGGGAATAACTATGAAATTTACTCTGACCCGATACATAGTTACTAGTTAAGGAATCTAAAATAAACACTGCACAATGTTATCTAATCGTACCGGAATCCCCCATTTCATTGATATATGGATACGGTTTAGGAAAAGAGGATTTCACAAGAGGTGTCAAATACTTTTCAGCTTGCGAATTCATTGGACTTTCTTATCTTCCTTTTTCCTTGTTCCTTTACAACTTCGCCACGCGTTCAAAAAAACCTCGACAATCGAATTTCAATCTAATAATAGTACGAGTGTATCGCGGGACGCTTTTACGCGCGATAACTCCGAACCAATGAAATTGAATCACATTTTTTTTCTTGATTTTTGAATTCTTCCCTCTTCAAAACAAACGTCCCGAAGTTATCTAATCAATAATAAATCTCGGTCTGCCTGGAATGCGAGATAGATTTGGATGAGGTTTATTAGTATCCAAGAAGATTGAACGTATATGTATGTGATCCAAAATGCAGAGAAAATCTTTTTTTTTATGTCAGAAGAAAAAATTCTTTAGTCAAAACGACCCGTTATTTTATCTTACCCCTGAGTTTATCCTACCAAGTGTGTCTTTTGTGAAAGACATAGTCTTCAGAAAAGAAATAAAAAATAATGGAGAAACTCAAAAATTAAGTAAATGATAGAGGATAAGAATAGTATGAGAGTATTAAGAGGCTCAACATTATCCTTATCCCACGTGCCACTAATATCTAATAGCACGAGTAATCACGACCTAATTTAATCAAGGCGCTTGATACAAATTTTATACTTATAACCATCCACTCTAATGTTCGGACAATCGTCAGACAAGAAGTAACTTATAATATCGTGACGCCAGTAGTCTTGCACGTGGAGTATCGATAAATACGCATTTTTCACTACCGAACTTTTTTGATGTGAAACGTAAGAAAGTCGACATTTAAAAAAAAAGGACAATATTCCATTTTCATATAAATCCCCAAGAGACATTACGTAATTATGATAAACAATTAAAAAAATAAGTATAACCAAATTACATTACGTTAATTAAATAAAACCAATCCTCGTTTCAAGGTGCACTTGACACACATTAAATTTCAAGTTCCCTCCAGAACGAAACTTCTTTCCCGCCTTGACAACCCCGTGCATGACATTTACGTAATTCAAACAGGAAAGTGCGAGTCCACTCCGACAAATCACGATTAACACAAGTGGAAAACTGACCTTGCACCATCGTGGCTGCCCTGGAGAGGACGTCCAAGGCACTCTCGACGGCCGACATCCTCTTCTCGGCACCGCGAGCTGAGAAGCTTTCTTTTCCCGCAAGCAGTCCCGCGGATCTCGTTTCAGGGAACGCACGCTCTAATGAAATCGGCGCGTTTTCTCTCTCTCTCTCTCTCTCTCTCTCTCTCTCTCTTTCTTTTTTCTTTTTCTCTCTCAGTCCTGTCTTTCTCTCTTTCTCTCTCCCTCTCTCTTTCTCTTCACGCTCTCTTGATCGTTCCCTCTCGTAGGGTCGTGCGTAAAAACGTAAACTGTAAAGGAGAAGTCGATCTTACGTTAGCCGTTTGGGCTTCCTCGCGGCCTTAGCACAAATAAAGTAAAACGGGGATTAAAAAACGTGACATTGTCTGTGGAATGCGGACCCCTCACCAGAAGCGGCCTCCTGCCACTATCCAGACTCCCCCACCCACTCTCTTTTGCTTTCTTGCTCCCTTGGTCACCCCTCCCCCTTGACCGCTGACCATAGTTCCCCCACCGACCCACCCACTCGAACTTCACAATTTTATCATAATATTATAAATTTGGACTTACTTTTAATACGAATTGCTCCAGCTTTTCGAATATTTTACACGTTACTATATACGTATCTCGCTCTCGCTCTCCTAATGTACTGCAGTGTACGGCTCCCGGAAGTCATTCAATTAAAAGGATGAAGCCGTGCTGGCTCGGGGAACAGACTCCCGGTGGATTGTAAAATGTAGAAATCAAACAAATCCCCGCCTGGTAGACTTGACAGTATTCGTCACCCTTCGTTCCTTTGGGGAATTCGCCGCGGTTAATTTTGTGAGTCGGGCGGTACGCTTGCGCGAAAATCGAAAAAGAAAGCTGCCATTCAATTAATAATGGGGGAAGTCATGTTTTCTTGAAAACAAGAACACTTTCAGAGAGGACAGTTATCCTGTTTCAAGGAACTCTTCAATTGACAATATTGACGATGCATCTTCGATGGCGGGAATGAAATATTTTGGACTCTCACTTTACAGGAAACAGGCTTCCATCAACTTCTTTTTAACTGTTTCATTTACATATGTGTTATTAAATTTTATTAGGACATTAATAACGGTATTAAATCTATACTTTATGAAGAGAATATATTAGTGTCTCCGATGAAAAACTTAAGCTTGAAACACTCGTAGAATTTTAGAAAAATCATTGACGTTTGTTAAAAAAAACAAAACGATTAAAAAATGTACAATGAAATTGACCAAAAGTGAGTTACGAGTTAAAATGTAAAAAGAAATATTGAGTGATGCAGTTACGCGTAAACACTACGTATATACGTAGACAAAACCCGCTCCCACGGAAAGACACGGCGAACTCCGCTCAAAGTGTTTTCGAATGGCAGGAGGTAAGAAAAGTGTAAGAAGTTACCTCGAAACTGGAATATATAATATCAAGGCCTCTGATTGTCGCGTGAACCGTGCAATTTACCTAAGTTGCGAACATCCTGCTAGCATGTCCGTTCCCCGCGTACAAATCGATAAAGGAATGCGGCGTAGCGTAAAAAAAAAAGGAAGGCACGCATTCCTCAAGTGCGAGTGTTCTCTCTTACAAGACTCACCTGTCCTTCGCGTTGACACTCGTGCAAACTCAACTTTAACTTTTCGATGAGGTCTTTCCGTACTTATCGAGTCCCGAGAGTGCTTGTATTTTCATTGAAAACGATGAAAATCTAATGGTATGCGGGCGGACACACAGAGCACGGCCTGTTTGACACGAGAGGTAGGTTTGGTCCCCACCACTTGTACGTTATACTGGAATGTCTGGCATTCGTCCGCCTGACGCACTCTACAGGCAAAATTGCCAACCCTACATATGCCAGTCCCCGCAAGTATGGTCTAAAGTCCTGCGCGATCTCCAAGACGACCATTGCCGACGACTCGATACTCTAGGATATGTTTCAATATGTCCCAATACGTTTCGCAGTACGTGCGATCCACCAGGCACTAAGGCTGACGCGGTCCACTTTCTCAAACTCTTCGAAACCTGCCACTTTGTCTTCACTTTGTGGCCCTGACAGAGAAACACAGGGCCGAAAGATAAATTTTACTCTTTGCTTTTATGCTCACTGTTTAATTTCAAACTTTTGCCAAGTTTTATCCTTACTTTGACGACGTAAAAACACGTCACTTTTAGTTTTTTATATTTTTATTTTATACGTCACGTGCGCGAGAAAAACTGGCATAGAACATGTTACTATGAGCTCTTTGAAATAGCAATGAATGTCGTTTTTTATGTGAACATTCTTTTATCCTGTTTCTTGGTTCGGAGTTGTATGTGGAAAACGCGGCACTGTGCTGAGAGTGAATCTTCTTTTGAATGTGATGCTCAATTTGACAGTGGAATTATAAAAGCAATTATTTTTTATATTATCTTGTTGAATTCGAAGTATTATTAGGATCTTCATTTTTTTTACACATCAGTTTGTTAGAATATTAAATTAATTAGATATTAATTATGCTATATAATACATATATAGACGAGAAAATGTGCAGACTTGAAAATACAATGAAACGAAAATTGATGCTTGAACAATACATGGTTGTCATGGGGAATGTGCTCGGTAAATGTCATATTAGATAGAAAATATTTTGATTTTCAAGAAAGCATGTGCTGTTTATAAACTTTGTAACTAAAATTTTTATAAATTCAGTCGAGTCGCGGTACGACGATAACGTACATCAGATATAAGATATTCGTATAATATCTGATTTCTAAAGTACATGTACACATATTATTATGCTTGTCAAAATACACTTATAAATTACGAATACAAATATACAAATTGCGTCATAGAATAATGACCGTTTTATCAATATTACGGTACGTTTATCAGGAAGCAGTATTTTGGCTTTGATCCTTCTTTACTAAGTACATTCGCCAAACTATTTAAATAGTATAGTATAACTTACATAAATATTCTAGATGTGCATCATACTTCTTCAAGTTGATGTTTTCGTCGAACTTTCTTTTTCATCCTCACTTGACGAATCAATTGCATAACACAGCTGTAACGATATGAATGCTAGTATAATAAAGGTTGATTGTTTTGAAGACTGATAGCCTTAAAAAATTCTGTTTGTTTTACCTCATCCAAGTCAGGTCGCTTGAGTAATTCTTCAAGTCCAGCTAGACGTTCAAGATAATTTGGCTGATTGCAAGCATCCAAAATGAAATCGGATCCCCGACTTCGATATTCATTAATAAGAGGTGTTGAACAAGCTGTACACGATGAGAATCTATGTGTTATCGTTAATCGCATTTCGTGACTCCAAAGGGATCCACGTATTGTGTGAGGTAGACCACCAAGGAGACCCTCTTCCGTTATTTCTTTGTTTGAATATGAATCTCGACTGCTGTCCATTAAAGCTCTCGCTTCAGCTCTGTAACATTATACGAAAAAAGTTATAATTAGGAGCTCGAAAATATTGGATAACACTATCATTATTTTAATTACCGTTTAGGATGTTGAGTTAAAGCTATCATAAGTTCGACTGCAAGTGCTGCAGCTATCTGTGATAATCCTGGTCGACTCACTGTGCACTGCTGATCAAGAGTTCTGTCGATCTGCGACTAGAACAGTATTTTATTATTATGGCTTTTGTGCTAAATTATTATGTCATCTGTTATAATGCATCCACTAACGTTTCCCGGTTGAGTTACGTCATTGCAAAAGTAGCAACCAAGATCTTGCCCGGTAGGATTCTGGAGTGTCAAATCAGGAGAGACGGGATTGGAAAGATTGCGAGTACCATGACGTTGCACTGTATAAGAATCAAATCCGAGTGCTGCGTTGATTGCTATTTTATTATGTGCGGCGCACAAAAGAGTCGGTAACCATCTAGCTTCACGAGAATCCAAAAGTAGAAAAACGACATCGTGTTGTACTACCAGTTCTTCTAGCTTCTTTATGGCCTTTTGAGTCGTTTCCATCATGCTTTGTCCCACAACGTGGCCGGGCATTGGAATTTGCAAGACCACACCGTCCACATTCTATAATAGGGGGATCAAGGTGCATTCAGATCAATTACATTCAAAGAACATGTTTTACAAATACAGAAACGACGTATGCCAAAGCCCAAAGAAATTCGATGTCGGCATCACACCTACCAAGTTTGGCCTGATTTGAAGAAGAGCATCTTTAGCTGCGTGAACTTTATAGCGTCGTTGTACAGCATCCTGATGCGTGTACAGACTTTGGCGCACGGGATTACTAAGCGACACCACAGACGAGTCGACAAATGTGATGTTACCCACTGCCCAACCAAGTAGTACTCTCGCTACGGCGCATCCTAATGTCCCAGCACCCAGCAATAGACAACGTAATTTACTGATTCCATCCAAATCGAGATCAGGTACCAGTCGCCATTTCATGAGTTTCAAATTCAAATCCACTGCCCTTTCTGACAATCTGTTATACAACATGAAATAATTATTTATTATTATTAATATCATTATAGAGGATAGGACTTTAATTTTTATTTGAACAACTTACTTGACTGGATCCATAGTGTCTGATAAATCAGCAATGTTAGGCCCCATTTTACCGTTTGAGTTAGCTTCCCAACCCACAAAACGACCTTCGAAAATTGCTTTTTGTATTGTTTCCTTATTAGGATATTCTTTGGCCTTCAGTGTATACACAATTGCACGTTTTGCATTATATCCCCGCATGGAAAGAATTTTAATATCCTGCTCAAAGTAAAAAGTGGGACAATGCCAGCATAATAGACAAAGTAAATTACGCATTGGCCATCCAGGTTCTGAACTTGTGCAAGGATCGTAGATAGCAAAATACACCTCTTTGTGTACCTGCAAATCATATAATTGTATAGAATGTTTTTAGATATGAAAAAGGCACAGATAAATAAACAGTACTTATGACTAATAGTTCAACTTACCAATGCTTTTTCATTATTCTCCTTAGCATTTGACTTAACGTAGTCTACTCCCTTTGCTAAACTGATTACTTCCAAGTCATCCTTTTCTGATACCAGAATTGCAAAAAAACACTTATATTGACTATGTAATGCCAAAAAGCCTTTTTGTAGCTTTTCTATCTGACTAGCAGTCAATTTTACAGTCGCAGGTTGTGCTGGTTCTTTATAATACATCTCAGGAATGTTAAAAGAAGTTGGATATGCAACCCAGTAATGAAATCTGTACTTTTTTAAATCAGCAAAAGATATGACAAGAAATAATGTAAGCTTCCATGGTTGTATTAAAGCAGTACCATCTTTAATAGCTTCAGATATATATTCTCCCACTGAATCTATAAACTTTTCTGGATTTATTTGCCGAAAAGAGTCATACGTATTTGTATTAACTAGAAAACCGACACATGCCACACCATTGTTATGTGAAGTTGTATCCACATTCCTAAAACAAATCACATATGAATTATAATAACTTATAATACTCAATTATTTAGTCATAAAACGTTACCAACTAAAAAGTTATTCATAAATATTTACTCGTTAAACGATGTACAATCCAGCATCAATGGATTTGTTTTACCATCAGACAAGAAATTCAAACTGTAACTGCCCCAGAGTGATATTTTGATTTTGTCATCCAACTTGTACTTATCAATTTTTAATTCAGCAAACTTTGCCCAGAAATTTGGATCAGTGGCAGATCTTAGTTTACGAAACCTCACAATCTCCTCTGCCATTTTCTTAATACAATTATTGTGACTTTGTTGCTTCTCAATAAATATAACGCAGATGACGAATTACCTAGAACAATTATAAAGAAATATAATCTTACAAAGTACCTAAAACAAAGCTCTAACAAAGTTAACCTAAAAAAATTACCTTTCTCTTTTTACACTAATTAGAAGCTAAACGCCCATGAGTCCTGTACACCGCGAATGCGCAGTCTACCCAACTACAATCGTGATAAAATAAACTTTATTACTTTATCTTTTTTTAATAAATATAACAACACTAACTGATAAATCCTCTAAAACGATATGAACATTACGTGCGTTGATATGCAAATTTGACTCATTGCGATAATAAAAAATATTTATCAAAATGTCTCCACACTAAGAAGTCAAATACCACATGTACTGTATGTACTTGTGTCGAATTTATCGCGGTCAATTAAACGCATGCGCTTTTGAAATTCTAGCCGACACTACAATGTCAGAGGCGCGTACTAAAGAAAATAATTGTGGAGTCGAGACATTATATTTTAGGTCATTAGAAAAATGCATTAAAGAAACTAATGAAATTGATTAACAAAAAGTTATAAACTGCATTGCTTTATATTAAACAATGTACGTACATACAAGAGACTTACTTAGATCGAATATAATTTGATTAGTCACAATATCTTTCTTTCAGTTTCTGCAAGCAGTCATTATTTGTGTAATCATTAGAGATGCTGTCAGAAAATTACTATTGAACGAAAATTTAAAGGACCGTAATGGGGTAATGTCTGGTTTATAACAAGGACACAGAGACGATCGATGGATGCTGTACGTTGGTGTACCAGAAGATAATTTTTGTTCGCCAATACCGGTTTGGGGCACGTCGCGACGTCTAGACACGTCACTGTCTAGCGCTTGACGTCACTGAGCCAATATGGCTGGACAGCATCGGCTGTCTGCATTGCTTTAACAAAAAGGACGTTCCAGTGGTTTTAAGGGAAATTTTAAACGAATATGTCGGATTATTTAAGATCTGCTTTGGGATATTTGAACGGTGGGTCTAACTCAAACGAGTACGTAGGTCAGACTTTAGAAATCAACAATGTGAAACTTCGGGTGACCAGGCTTCTGGCAGAGGGTGAGTTTGTCAATCCTCCCACTTTTTAAAGATTAATTTTTTTTTAATCTCAAAAAAGAACCCAACGATGGTATCTGATTTGCCTGGGACTGTGAAATACACGCCTTCGATTTTTATTCAGACTTGTCTCGGTTTTCACACATTTTTTATATATGCACATTTTTTAAAATCTTATTCTTTGTTGACATGTGTCAAAATCATGTTTTGTCATTTATTTGTTGTGCGTGCATTATTCATGACAATGCATTTTTTATCCATCGAGGATACTTAGTTTCGTAATTCATGTCATCATTAAAATGTTCCTGCACTTAAATGAACATCATGACTTGAGTAATAAAGTAAAGCACAAATTGCAACATATACTTTGTATAAAAATGTATACATCTATTGTTTATAT
>JASANN010000200.1:629403-686550 GCA_031762395.1 Calameuta pygmaea | reverse complement strand
ATAAAGCTATAATTGTTCTCTTCTATCTTATGATTAATCTCTGCTATTTGTATTAACAATGATATATGTAGCTTCTTAAATCATTGCAAAGTCAAATGTCACATAGTGATATTTAATCTTCAATTTGTTTCTTTTTTCCTATTCACAGTGCGTCAGATTGTTTGTTTTTTAATTAATATACAGATGTAAAACATTACCTGATAAATAGTGTATTTAATTAGAACAATATCATAAATCAAGTACATAGGAATACTTTAGTCTTAAATTCTTTTTTAACAAATTCTGCGACATTATAAGCTCTGTGACTGTTCTGCTCTACTTATTCTTCACAATGTTTCTCTTTTCTTCTTATATCTCAATGTTATAAAAGTGTACACATATAAGATTCAATTATATGTCAAATTTAATCAAAAGAATCGTCAGTATAAATATTTTTATATATTACAAATATTATTTAATAGGTGGCTGGGCTCTAGTATTTGCAGTGGAAGATATAGCTACAGGCAAAGAGTATGCTTTGAAGGTAAGTATATTAAATTAATAAACCATCTATTACAGATTTCATATTTTCTTGTAAAAGATATTTTTAAAAACATACCATGCATTGAGTGGCAATGACTGATCGTAACTTATTCGAATTGGACAGAGATTAATTGCTGTGGATGATGAGGCTAACAGAACTATCATTCAAGAGATAGATATATTAAAGAAACTATCAGGTCATCCAAACATTATCCAGTACTTATGTGCTCAGCGATTAGAGCGCGAAGATCAAAAAGGATATGAATATTTACTGGTCACAGAGCTTTGTCCAGGTGGAACTGTGGCAGATTTACTACGAAATGCCTCAGCCAATTCCTTGACACTTGCTCAAGTCTGTAAAATAGCCTATCAAGCAACTAGGGCCATACACCATATGCATAGTCAGCTACCACAACCTTTTATTCATCGTGATATTAAGTTGGAAAACTTTTTAATTGGAAGTGATGGATTGATTAAACTCTGTGATTTTGGAAGCACCACTACTCAACAAATACTACCTGATTCCTCATGGAATGCTCAAAAACGTGCGACGTTAGAAGACCAGATGACAAAATACACTACTCCTATGTATCGAGCCCCAGAAATAATGGATACTTGGAATAATGAGCCAATTGGTCCACCTGTAGACTGTTGGGCTCTTGGGTGCATTCTTTATTCGCTAATTACTCTGCGACATCCTTTCCCAGAAGGTATACATTCTTGTTGAGCAAAATAAGAAATTCTGTTTAAGTAATAGCAATTGATTATGTTTTTATTATCATTATCAGGCAACAAACTAGCAATTGTTAACGCCAGATATCCTCCCCTACCACCTAATTCTCGCTTCAACTGTCTCAACGATCTGGTAAAAGGATGTCTCCAAACATCACCCCTACACCGGCTGACAGCGGCAATGGTGTTGGAACGTCTGGCAGCGATCGCAGAGTCAAATAATTTTGATCCTAGAGAAGCAGCAAAGATAGAAGTTGCAGCAAAACCACCTCCACCGCCTAGACCATCACCACCACCAGCAGCTCCACCTCCGAGACCTTCACCACCGCCTACGATGCCGCCCCCAAGACCTGCTCCTTCTTCTCAGAGTACAATACCCAAGACTCCGGCAGTTCAACCAACAGGCCTATTTAGTTCGTTAAAAGGTGGTGCCGGAAGTATCCTACGCAATCTGAAAGACACTTCGAGCAAAGTGATGCATTCGGTGCAACAAAGCATGGCTAGAACCGAACTAGATGCAAGCTACTTAACGTCCCGACTACTAATTATGCCGTATCCAGCGGATGGAATAGAATCTGCTTATCGCGCCAATCACGTCGAGGATGTCAGAGCCTTTTTACAAGCCAGACATCCACCTCCAGCGAGAATTCAGCTATATAATTTATCTCGCGGACGACCGAACGTATCTAGACTTCCTGGCAGGCACATCGACTGCTCTTTCGCTTACGCCTCGGCAGAATCTAACGCTCCTCTACTATCCGCCCTATATCAAATTTGCCAGGATATAGTTCGATATTTGGACGCCAATGCTAATAATATTGTCGTTCTATACTGTACAGTAAGTTCGATGCTATCTTAAGAATTATCAGTAGAGATATTTTGAGCTACTTTTCTCGAATTCTGTGTTTTCCCACTCAGGATGGAAATCGAGCAAGTGCTACTATTGCATGCGCGCTGCTTCTGTACTCCGGAGCATTGGCAAGTTGCGAAGAGGCAATAGCACTATTCACGACAAGACGATGTCAGGCTCCACAGTTGCAGCCTTCTGAATTGCGCAGTATTAATTATATGGGTTTGCTAGCATGTGGCGTACTTCCGCACACAAAACCCCTAGTGCTTCGCTCTCTTCTGCTACAGCCAGTACCCTTGTTTACGCGTGCAAAGGATGGCTGCCGACCTTATGTAGAAATTTATAGCAACGGGGCTCTCGTCTTCTCTACACGACGTCCAGATTACGACGAGATGAAATTGTTTGGCATTATGGAAGGAAAGATTTGTCTGATACTGGGTGATGCGACTGTTCGTGGAGATGTTACTGTCGTCCTCTTCCATGCTCGGCAACAATTGGGGCGTGTCATGGGAATTAAAATTGCTTCTGTACACTTTCACACTGGATATGTTCCCCTAACAGAAAGTACTTTAATATTTGAAAAGCATAATTTGGACGATGCGCCTGAAATAGGTGGAAAATTTCGTGTTGTATTGAACGTGATGATTGATGAGGATACCGGAAAATCTCCTGCAATTCTCGCACCTTGGGATGCGGACTCATCGCCTAAACCCTTTCCCGATCCACTATTTGGATCGACATTAGAAATGGAGGAGACTCTAGAAAACTTCAGAACAACTACACATCTGGACGAGGTAACAAGAACTGACAGTTAAGGCGAGGTAAGATATAGTATGACTTAAATAATTTTTTTTTATATAGGTGCCTGATGAATCGAGTCCCCAAAATTCAGTTCCTGAGGTAGTTCAAGATGTTTTAGAAACGGAATCACTAAAGCAAAGCGAACATGAAGAAGAGGAAGAAGAACAAAAGGAACAGAATCAGTTAGCAGAAGCTGATTTACTGAACCTTGGAATGCCTGAAACTCATACTACTGCGAATACTCCTGCCCCACCTACAGTTAATCCAGGATTGGATATATTTTCAAACTCTAGTCAAAATGAAGATGATCTCCTTGGGGGTTTCGCGACGTTCAGTCAACAAGGGGCTGCGAATTCCCAATCAAATATCAATGACCCCGTTTCAAATGACTTGCTCTTTGGTCATGGTCAACCTAGCGTAAACGAGAAACCCACTAGCAATGTTAACGTGAACGACTTACTCTTCGGACAACAGCACCAGCAACCGCAACCTAAAACAAAGAAAGGAAACGATTTACTCTTTGATCCCTTGGGAGGAACCACTACTAACGCCTTTCTAGGAAATTGGAGCAATTCAAAAACAACTGGTCCCAGCACCACAACCACTGAAGAGAATTTCCCACGAAATTCAAGCGTACCAAATTTTGCAGCACAGAGTAAAGATCCATTCGCAAATCTAGCTGGCTCCTTAGGAGCAGGACTGACTTCCAGTTGGAATGGAACACCTAGAGACTCGAACACTCCTCAATCAGCTAGTCCAGCTCCAGCTGGAACTCCAATTCACTCGAGTCCTCGTATGCATAAATCGGCTACCTCGAACGACACAGCATCTGCTGCTGCTGCTGATTCGAGCGTTTTTAATAATAAACCAGCGAAGACGGGCGGTGATGCGTTTGAGGATTTACTTGGAAGCCAGGGTTACAATTTCTTCAGTTCCCGAAAAGCTGAGAAAGATAGTCCTAAGACGATAAATCAAATGCGCAAAGTAGAAGCGGCAAAGACAATGGATCCGGATAGATTAAAGGTGTCCGAATGGACGGAAGGAAAGAAAGGAAATCTGAGAGCCCTTTTATGTTCTCTTCATACTGTCCTTTGGCCTGAGGCTGACAGATGGCAACGGTATGAGATGCATCAACTGGTTTCTGCTGCGGACGTTAAAAAAGCTTATCGAAAGGCTTGTCTTGCTGTTCATCCTGACAAAGTATTTATATCTTGTTTATTAAATAATAGTTAAATTGAAATAACTTATTAAATGTCTTGTAACCACTGTTACGCGAGACAAATAAAACAATATCTAATTCTTATGTTGCAGCAAGCCGGAACTGCAAACGAAAACATAGCGAAACTAATCTTTATGGAGCTGAATAATGCCTGGAGCACTTTTGAGAATGACGCGTCTCAACAAAATCTATTTAGCTAATTATAGAGATTGTTACTTGTTATTAACAACTAGAACCTATCCGCATACTATGATAGGCTGGAATCAGATGAAATAATGATATTCTGCTATCTGTAAGATAATTTTCCTTATCGCATTCCAACAACGTTATTACAGTTAAAGCCGACAAAGAATAATGTATCAGAAGCAAAAAGAAAAAAAAAAGAGATGATCAAGAGAGAACCTCATAACGATAAGCATATCGTTTCTGAACTCGTTATTTAATTCCGAGTAAAATTTAGGCTATCCTTCAAAAATCTATTACATTATGTATATATAAGACAATGTAAATTAAGCAGATTCCAAATATACGCAGATATTTTCTGGGCGAATATTCTTGATCATTTTTCACATTGAAATATCCAAAGAACCAAGTGCTACCGAACCAGCGTCTATGAAGACAAAAACCGTAATAACTGAAGAGATAAAGAAAAAAGGCACGTCATCCCGTCTAACAAGATGAGACCGTCGCAAGTTCTGTTGCGCAAGAATCCGTAATCCTTTATAGTCTGGTTTTTTTTTGGTAGTAAGAAAAGTATCGAAAAAACAGAAGAGGTTGCTGGTGGCGATAACGTCACGGTTCACCTCTTTAACATGGCACATGCGCCACTCTGGAAGTGTCTATAGTATTAGGGTGGCTAGGTGGGTGTTTGTATGTGATATAGGGGTTGAAATTTAAAGGGAGGGGCTGCCCGAAAATGGCTGTCATACACAGAACCGAACGGCCGAAAGAGGATAAGTGACGGTCCACCCCTGTCTTCCACATTGACCAATTGACAGTATTTTATAATAATTGACACAGTTAAATAATCAATAGTTATTATGCCGTGGTTAAAAAGTAATCGACGTGCTCTACTGAAACCTCCGCCGGATTCATTCTCGCCCATCAGCTCTACTGAAAGGTAAATTGCTTCTCGTTGACATAGAACTAAAAAAATTGTATACTTACACAATGAACAATCTTTTTGAATGTTTTATTAAAATCTCAGTAGACTTTATGAGCTGCACTGTGTAATATATGCCTCAAGCGATCAGAGTATGTCAGTCAATAATATTCAAGACAGTTGTATGGAAGGTCCACTTTTGACAAGTGCCAGTAAACTCTCAATGTTTAACGTAAAAATCGGTTATATAATAAATTTTATAGAGAATTGAAGAATAATATTAAGAAATTACTTGATTTCATATTTAGGTATATATATGTATATCATTTTTATATCGTATGGAAAATTATAAAGATATTTACTTTCCTCTGCAAATAAACAATAAACGAACAATGGAATTTATTGTGGGATGATAGGTAAAAATTAATTAATAGTTGTATAAATTTCGTTAATGAGCTTTTTTATGTTAATACGAAATATTTGACACTATGTGTATTTTTTTTCTATCAGATTCAAGTTTCAGAAAGATGAAGTAGTTCGAGTGTATTAGAGAACGGATCAGCAGAGAGAATTTTAAAGATTGCGAGGAAGATGAACGGCTCCTCTTCGAGGATTGTAGTTCTTCTTTTGTTCGCAATCTTTTTCTGCTGGCAAGTGTCCGGCACGGCAGATGCGAACAAGTTCGACAGAGCGACAAAGGCCCGTTTGAGAACGACACACGCACCATGGCGTATCGTTGTATGCCTAACTCAACCACAGGCTCCAGTGAAGACAGATATTCAGAGAGCATGGGAAGAGGCGAGATTAGAGTCGTCTCAGGGGGACGTGGAAATATCATACGTGGAAGCAAGGATGACACTGATGACCAATTCTCTGTCATATCCTTTATCCTTATTGAACAAATTCTGCACAGACATTGAGAGTGGTAAGACCGTCTTAACCCTTGTAGTCGGCGGCAGCTCCGCAGCAAGATTTTTGATAACAGCAGCAGCATCGATAAATATTCCAACACTCTGGTTACCATTTACACATCGGGACTTCCTTAGACAGGTGCGTATTAGTATCCACATTTAGATCATCTTATATATGTCTACATACTCATAGTCAATTTTACAGGGAAAGAGCGGGAGATTTGAAATACGTTTGGGTTCTGGTTCAGAGGAATTTGGGGCAGCCGCAGCTGCATTGATGCATAAAACTAATTGGCATGCATTTACTCTTTTCATTGACAGTACATTATTGCCTTTGCATCATCTTCTGTCATCGAGCAGACAGAATTTAACGCCCAGAGCCATAATTCATTTACCGGCTAATGATAAAACGTTGAAAATCAGATTAAGGAGGATTGCAGAGCAAGGTGGAAGTGGAGGAGTTTTAGTTATGGCTTGTGACATAAATAATGCTAGAAAAGTTCTTCTTGTGGCTAGCAAATATGAGATGTTGACAGGAAGATTTCTTTGGCTCTGGCTGGATCTTAAAGCTGAATTAAGACCAAACGAACCGAATCTAATTACTTCTAATGTTATACACAGTGCACGATCATCGATTGTGGGAAATGAAAATACTCCGCCGATAGAGAGTATACAACGGAATTTAAATCTGATACCAGAAACTGAAATGCACTTACATTCATTGCCAAATTTAGCTAATGATATTCATCAACTGCAAGAGTATCGCTGGCAAACCGAAAGAATCATAATGAAGAGGGAAGACAGGGGTTTTACGATTGATGATGAGGAAGATATTAAGATTGGTGATAAAGGATTAAATTCCAAGAATTTCATGCCGGTAGGGATGCTTGCATTGAGACCAGCCAGTACGAAAGTCGGTAGTGGTGATTCTTTGTTGAATAGAATGCTCAGGGAAATCTCACAAGCATTCGATCAGAGCATCGTTGAACTAAAGCCAAAGCTGAGTCGATTAAGAGACAGTCAGCAAAAGGATTATTTCATACCCACCTGTTTTACACAGCCCAACTCAAAATTCTTAACAAACGAATTTAGAGAAAACGTTTCTAGGACTCTTACGACTCGATTGAAAGAGTCTATACGACAGATATCAAAGGACAAGGCTGAGTTTCAGTTACTAAATTTGCAATCTGTCAAATTTCCTGGTAATAAAACACAGCTGAGGTACACAACATTTTCATAAATCTATAATAACTTAAATGAGCGCTTTTAATAAATTTAATTAATTTTTTTTATATTTTCCCTACAGGTGGACTAAAGTCGGGACGATCAAAGGCGGTAGAGACGTACGACTCGATACTATAATCTGGCCAGGAGGTGACATAGTACCAGCTTACCTTGAACAAGGTGGAGAAAAAATTGGAATGCCTGCGTATCGCATTGTAACTGCTCTGGCACCTCCATTCTCAATGGCAACGAGTTTACAAGAGGGTTTGTGTTTACGAGGATTGGCCTGCAGGCATGGAAATAATATTATGTGCTGCTACGGTTTAACCATAGACTTGCTGTCACTGGTCTCCCGTGAATTAGAATTTCGATTTGAACTATATGTGGGAGGAGATGGGCTATTTGGTAAAAGAAATGGAAGCAGTGGCGCGTGGAATGGGGTTGTTGGCGAATTGGTATCTGGAAAAGCACAGCTTGCTTTTGCACCATTGAGCGTATCTGCCAGAAGAGCAGAAGTAATTGACTTTACAACTCCATACTTTTTCAGTGGAGTCAGCTTCCTCGCTGCTCCGAAACTCAGATCGGAAATTTCTCTGTTGGCATTCCTTTTGCCGTTCAGTCCTGAATTGTGGATTGCCGTTTTCACATCATTGAATATCACCGCAATGGCAGTAGCTGCTTACGAATGGCTCAGTCCATTTGGATTAAATCCATGGGGCAGACAAAGAAGCAAGAACTTCTCTATAGCTTCCGCCCTCTGGGTAATGTGGGGTCTTCTGTGCGGTCATCTTGTCGCTTTTAAAGCTCCAAAATCTTGGCCTAATAAGTTTCTAATCAACGTTTGGGGTGGTTTTTCTGTTATCTTTGTTGCTTCTTATACAGCAAATATAGCAGCCTTGATCGCTGATTTGTTCTTCCACTCTGCTGTTAACAACTACCATGACCGGAGTGTAAGTATTTTAAAGAATAGAGACGAAATGCTCGATTATGAATTTTATATATTGCTTCTCTCCATTGACATCACTGAATAATAATTTATATACGAGAGGGTGTCTGTTTTATGTGTCGATAATACATTGCATCCATTTCAGTTATTATCACAGAGAGTTGGCGCTCCCAGAGCATCTGCTGCTGAATATTATGTACAACGAGCTAATAAACAATTATGGTCGCACATGGCACGTTACTCATTGTCTGATGTAGCCGAGGGAGTAGAGAGATTAACAAATGGCAGTCTGGACATTTTGATAGCCGACACTCCCATTCTCGACTATTATCGCGCTACTGACAATGGCTGCCGACTACAAAAGATCGGTGACGCCATCAACGAAGATACTTATGCCGTAGCATTGACCAAGGGACATCCTCTTAAAGAAAGCATTTCCAAAGTCATAGCAAATTATACGAGCAATGGCCTACTCGATATTCTGCAGGAGAAATGGTAAGACTTAGAATCAATCTGAGTCTACGTTGCTAATATTTATTTTCAATATTATACAATATGATGGGGTATTTAGGTACGGTGGATTACCTTGCATAAGAGGACGAGAAGGAATGGATGCAGGTTTAGAGCCTGAACAAGGTGGACAACCTCGTCCACTAGGAGTGGCATCCGTAGCTGGAGTATTTTGTTTATTAGGCATGGGTGTTATGTTGGGTGCAATAATACTTGCTGGTGAACACTTGTTCTACAGATACACATTGCCTAGATTAAGACACAGACCAAAGAGTTCGGTGTGGCGCAGTCGCAACGTAATGTTCTTTTCTCAAAAGCTCTACAGATTTATTAATTGCGTAGAGTTAGTATCACCTCATCATGCTGCAAGAGAACTTGTACACACTGTGAGACAAGGCCAAATTACATCCCTGTTTCAAAAAAGTGTAAAGCGGGTAAGTAGCAGTAGTCGATTAATCCACTTGTCCTTATTTCGTCGAATGGGATGTGCAAGGTCCATTGTTCCAGAAGGAACACGAACAACGTCGCAGACGTAAGAGTAAGGCCCAATTTTTTGAGATGATACAAGAAATTCGAAGGTAAGCATAAAGTTAATCATCGATGTAACGAGAGTAACCTCAAATAAATTGTATGAATCTAACCAGAGTTCAGCAAGAGGAAAAAGTGGATGCTGAGCAAAAGGAACCGGAAGCTCGGAGGCCATTGAAGAAGGAGGAGAAAGTGGTTAAGGGAAGGGAAAGAAGTCGTAGCAAGAGCCCGCTGATGCCACGAAGTCCAAAAAGATCAGAGAAAAGTCGAAGCTCGACAAATCTTTCAAGTTCAAGACTTGGATTATCTCCTGTTAGCCTGGAGGCTCCTATGAAACCAAGAGAATTCACTTTGAGCAGTACTAATCTTAGAGCCAGAAGTCCACTGGACACGGTAGGTCGCAGACTGAGCCACGGCGATGGCGGTTCGCCACCACGTCTTGGTTCTCATTTGGGTGGTAGTGCGACATTACGACCTCTTGCACCAATAAGAGGTGACTCCCTTGGAGGTGGTGCACCAACATCAAAATACTCTCGCAGTCCTGCAAAGAGAGGACAGTCTTTCCCAGTATTCGCGACTCTGAGGCCTCCACCCTCTGGTGGATATCAAGTGTCTAAGAGTCCTCTGTTGTCCCCAAATAGCGAGTTGACTTCAGCGATTGGTCGAAAATTGTCAAGAGATTGGGGATCCGGAACGATTGATCTGAGAAGATCTTCAGAGGGTATAGGATTGGGCTCGACTACTACTCTCAGTCAAGAAACTACTCTGACAATTGAACGTGCTGAGCAGGAGAAGAGTCAGGATGAGATTTTACCGGTGAAGAAACCTATACGCCGAGCACGAAGCCATGAGAACAAGGAGGGTGGTAAATTAATGGCTGATCTACCCTCGCCAAGATTAACAGTTCAGCCTGTAATTGGAGGAAAATCGGTGAGCGAACGCACTAAAAAGCAATTAGAATCTGAATTGAAGGCAATTCTAACCGCCAGAGCACATCATCGTGATCTACATCCTCCTTGATAGACTGCTAATTCTCGGTAAGAGTTTTTAAAAGCGACAAGCTTAGAGGCACGCTGCCTCTGAGGGGCTTTGATTGATTTTAAGCAATATCAGAATAATAGGTCAATTTGTAGAGGAACAGTTCTGAGACAGTTTAAAAGAGGTTTTTAAGAAATAGACAGCCTTGGAGGATCGTGTGACGAAGGAGGGCGTCATAAACGAGAGACCCCTCTGGTTGTTCATGTGTTGTTACGTACATTGATAATTTAGAGTATATTGAAAAATAGTGCTATAAACTTTCGTAGAAATGTCTTAACGAGTGACGTAGCACGTACATTTAATATTAAGATATTTTCTTGTTGGCATTTTAACTCTACATTAAACCGCTGGCCCGGGTGAGTCTCTCTTTCGATTGCAATGGTAAAAAGAAAATATAATGTCTACTACGGTATTTCTCAAAATAAATTTTAGAGTGCGTTTCAAAAGAAGTAACAACAATGAAAACGAACAATGGAATTGCTTGCTTGAATAACAAATTTATTAGTAGTCTGCAAACTGTCGTAGCACGTGAGTCTATCGTTATCGCGCACCCTTGTTATTATAAAATTATTAGGCGGTGATGAAAACTTAGGAAAGCAGGCTCAATTTATTTTTCGCACAAATATATGAATCATTTCTATTTTCTCTTACGACCCCGTGTGCAAATATTCTCGTATTTTCCAATGAATTATCATTTATGACGTATTAGTATAATAAACACCAAGTAGTTAGTGCTTGCATAGTAAAGCTCTGTACGTGTAACACCGATATAATTAGAATCTATAAGAAGGAGTAAGGCTGACGAGTTAGCTGCTTTAACACCTTCTTTTCTCTTGTATTCCACTCTAATGAACTGCGCATGACAGTGGACCATTTATAAGATACTTACACAAGACGGTACTCGACAAACAATAGATTGAGAGAATATTGGTCCACTGAATTTTGCTGAATCGAACCGCGTACTGCCACCTTAAGGATGCTTGTGATTGTGAAAGGAGAGGCTCGCTATGCAGGCTATCGGTGTAGAATGACCACAAACAAAAGTACGCGTAACCTTATACTTATTACGTCTGTCAAAGGGGAAAAGAATTAGGTAAAAAGACATTAAATAATTGCGTCATTTTCGTACCGGTTGCGGGGGATTCAATATTGAAAGAAATTGCAAGAGCAATAAGAGCAGATAAAAAAAAATAAAACGCTAGTAACTTCACAGGTCGTATATAATAAAAGAGAAAAAAATAAAAATACAAGTCAGTCGAAAATCCGTAGGTACTGACCCTATTAGAGATATCTTAGGAAGCACACACATTATCTGTTAGACTGAATAATGAGATTACATTGTATAGGAATTGTCTGTGGAATATTACTGGAATTGAGAAAAACGATATATAGATAGATTAAATACGCGTTATCTTGACTTTAAAACTTTGGAATCTTTTCGATCGAATGAAATCGACAAAGAAAAGTAAAAAAAAAATTAATAAAAAGAAAAAAAACTTGTTTACTCCTACTATATTTAACATAGAGACTATTATAGCGAGTGCATGGGACTAAATTAAAGAATTAAGTTTAAATGATTCATAAGCGAGGCCTTAGGAGTAGTCGTATCCGCCCAATACTTTACTTACTAGCCTTATCTTACTCAAATATTTCACAATATTATATTATATAGCGATATAGCTATTTAATTCGTTAGAGAGTATTAGAGGGATTCATTAAATTCTCGAAAGTTATAAGCGGTAGGTTCCTGTGGGTATATATCATATGCGTTCTGTTGCGTACAGCATATTAGTAGAAGACGCTTGACTCTTGAGTGGGTTATAAGTAATAACCAAATTACGATTTAACTTCGGTAGTTTAGACTATTACTGTCTTTGTTAGTAGTCGTATGCGATAATAAATTTACGTTCTACTGCATGTTAGTGATACAGCCGACAACTAATAATGAAAGTGTCCCAAGAGATTATCGGAGAAATTCAAAAGACCCGCCTTTTACGACGCATCTATTCTAACGACGCGCATGCGCAAAACACTGTACTTTCACGACTCCAGTATCGTAACGTGACTCTGTAGCACCGCGTCATTCGAAGAAAAGGAAGGAGAAAAAAGCTAAAAATCTGTATATCCAAAGTCTATAGTCTCAAGAGACATATTGAACGTCACTGAGGCAGAGATAATATTGCGTACTCAACGTCTAAAGTAAAATTACATTCTTCTAGTAGACAAGAAATAGACGATCGATATTGCAATTAATTAAGGAGTGATCAAAATACAAATTATAGGGGGCCAGTCTAGAGTCACCCGAGCCTAAGGAAATCAAAGATAGACTTACTAAACTAATTTTAGCGATATAATAATACTTGGGCAGGCGGGATCTATCTGTGATTTAGTTAAGTGGCTGTTTGGTGTTTCCTTTTGATTTTTAGTAAATTAAAGTGAACAAATATAAGTACGAAAGACGAAGAAAAAGAAAATTAATAATCGTTCGCGACTTTACTACATCTATTAATGAAACTCCCTGTAAATATGCACGCCACTTACTGTATTCCGATGTGCAGGACTGCTGCTCTGAATCAAAGGTCGATCTCCCACCTTATTTGTGCGCCAACAAGAGCCTGTATAGTCGAGACGTTACATGGAGAGGCGAGAGCTAATGGTACCTGACCGACCGACAAATCCGTCACCCTCTTACTTTCAGTATCCATAATAATATATACTTTTTTTTTTCCTCGTATAATTTCTTATACTTGACCCCTGCTTTCAAGAGCCTTGAACCGATACGACGGCCTATATTAATTATCTAACACATGATTCAACGCTTCCGTCCTGAACTCTCCAAACAAAATTAACGCTTTTATCGATTAATATTATATTTAGCGTCTGGTCTTCCAGTGTACCCGCTCTTCTCTTTCCTTTTTACGTACCACTATAATATAGTAGTGTACACCGACTCTTGAAATTATATCTTCACGTCTCTGCGTCTACTTCCGTGAACGAAGATTCATATAAGTATGAATTCCGAAATTATCTTTTATTTAAAGAAAGTTCAGGAAGGTATGACCATTGGAAATCTTCTTTACGGCAATGCTATAACAAATATTTATCCTCGTTTTTATATTAGCTAATAGCGAAGAACTAATGGAGTGATTCGAAATGAAAAAATAGAAATTATTATTGAAACGCATGCGCTCTCCCCGCTTTTTGAAAGAGACATTCAAGTATATGTATGTACTTTTGTTGTTAGTACTACTATATTATATAGTAGGCTAGACGTGAAATCATAATTGGGAATGAAGTTTCTCAAGTAAACGCACATATTAAAATTGAACCGAGTGTATTAAACTTCCATGAAAGTATACTGGAATAATTTATGAATTAACTATATGTAGTTGTGTCATTCACTGATTCGCGTAATTTTAACCCATTTACTAATGGCGACAAAATATTATTCTACTCTCTACAAAGCACTGCCATCATTTAAAGTTTGAACATTGCTTTCAAATACCTGCCAATTAGTATTGTTATTGAATATTAGCTAATAAGCATACGTAGTTCGCGTGGCGCGTACATGATCGGGAGAGGATTTTTTAACTAACGTAATTATTCGTAAGTGAAACAACGGAGAGTGTTATCATTTTTGTGAATAGTGAATGGGTTAAAGGAAGTCTTTTCTGAACCCCTCAAGCGAACGTGACCGTACATGGATAATTTGAATTTTTTAAAAATCGCACGCTTTTAGTGACACTGTGAACGTGATAAAAAGAATACAAGAAATTACGGTCAAGTACAATATTTTGGGGCTCAGTCGCCGTGTTCAGTTTATTGCCAATGCAGCATGACTATATTATAATATGCGTTTGCAATTTTAAGTCTAATGACTGTGCCGTATAAAGTTAATCATTTTTACAAAAAGAGACCATAGTTTCAAGGGGAAACGTTAACTGTTACCATGGTGACTTGTTGGCGTACGGTATTAGGTTAGGTTCCTCGTAACCTACCTCGTCTCTCTTGTTACGCCTACTACTACACTGTTATTGTTGATGAAAACTCCATATTATTACGAAATAAATATTATATTGTCTCAAAATTAATTCTTTTTCACACCAACATTTCATTTATGACTACTTCAATTTTTTCTTTAACATTTTTCCTCTACACCAAACCATACGTCATATTGATGTTACTGATTTTGCATCACTTTACATTAATTCGAAAGACAATCGTTCACATCATTGGCTACGCTTTGCACCGTAGAAGATTTACAGAGGATTAACCAACCACGCGCAAGATTTGAAAAGAACCAACCAATGTGATTAGTTAGAACTATTACTGTTTAAATCTTGTGCGTTACACATTTATCGCTATTCGAAAAAATATTCATCCTCTCAATCTGAACTCAGCAAACACAAAATAACGATTTTGTGACGGCAATATAAAGATGTCCAACTTATGGCCAGTTTCTTCAGTTTCGGATAAAATTTATCCTGTGGATAAATACCCAGTTAACCAATCATTTTCATGTTTTAGGAGTTTATTCCGCAGGATAAATATTATTCGAAGGTGAAGAAATTAGCCATTAGAGATGTAATTCATCAAATTAGTCATTTATATAACTATTAAATTCCTGAAACGGACATTGGCGAAATGTTTACTTCGCGTTTACTGGCTGTGTTCTTGGTAACGCGAACCGTTGCGTCAAGTTAAGTTAATATATCTGTAATTTATAGTTAAAGACTTTCGCGACCATTGTTCAGATGGTCGTAATTGGCTTCCGGATTGGAGTCGCTTGTGGAAGTTTTAACTTGCCGTTGTTTAGCAACCATTTCAGTTTTCTTTATCAGTACTTTGAAGGAACTTTAGACGTTGCGGAAGGGCGCGTTATCAGCATTTCTCTAACGTACACGACCAGACACAACTCAAAGTACATATAGAATGATGCAGTAGCGAGTGTGAAACGCTACCAATACTGACGAGTTAAAACTGATACAGTTAGTAAATTGTTTCAAATCGATATAAATATAAGCGAATTTAAATCACTACTATCATCAATAGTATTTGCTTTATGACTACATAAACCATACATAATCTGTGTTATTGCTACGAATAATTTCATTCAAATCTAGGATGCGTGAATGTGTTTTTATCGCATACATATTACATTTCAGATTGTCGCCCTGGAAATTATATTGGCACTGTATGTGTCATGTTAGCATTGTTTACATCGCCAAATAAATTTGAACATACGAATCTTATCTGGCGACTCACCGTCTCCACATACCGGTATGTGGTCCGTATGGTATGGTCGTAACATTGAAACGTACTTACTGAGCGGCGAAAGTGCAGCTTCAGGATGACTTTCAAAAAATAATTCCTCAGTAGTTATGCAGCTCGAGGCCGGAGAAGCTAATCATTTGAAATAGTTTCTGATAGCCATTATCGAAAAAGAAGAAACCTTGAGTATTTTATTTTTTTTAATATTTCATTTGTGATTGTGGCAAGTGTATTGGAATCGACGCACGGTAAAGAGAAGGCGTTTTAATGTAAAGTCATCTTAGAACACATGACTCTTTTCATTAGTGGTCAATGTGAAAATTTTGTAACGATAGAATCGTCACTCGTGTGGCCATTGTGCCTCTGCCGTTTTTTGAGATTTTCCTGTTCTTGTTTTGCTTTTGTGCGCATGCAACTTGCCTTTGAATATGTTAAATGTACATTATTCACAGTTCAGGAAACACGAACAGTTGGCCGCTCGATCCTGCCTTTGGTGCAGTGATGTATTGGTATTGATTGGCATATCGTGTTGTGAACACTGCTTTTAGTGTCTTCTAATTCGACGCTGATATCACCGGGGAGATATTGGTAAAAAGGACCAGGAGTTCCTTAAGGCTAGCGGATACAGTGGGTAGGACATGTATAGAAATTCAGGAGAGGGTTAAAATATCATACATTTCGTTTCAGACAGAATATACGGGAGCTAACTCCCTTTCCTAATATCTCCTCGGTGCTTATATTCATTGAAATAAATTTTGGACTTCTTTTCCACTTTGGAAAATCGGCTGTGAAACGAATAGTTAATTAAGTAATGTAATTATAATCATTTTTTAACTTTATCATCTCTATAGTGGTGTCTTCCGTTGAAAAAACTGGTGACCAATGGTGATAGTGCGTCTAACAGTTCGTCGGTAAACTTGTAGAATTTTCTACAACACATTTCTCTCTGACGTTAATATATGTTTTGTTCATATTCCGGACTATGGTCATAAAAGGTTCTCTGGCAAACTGCAAACATAATCTGCGAACAGGTTGTGTGAACATTTGCATCTATTGTATCTGAAGTTTCACTGGTGATACCTAAGAAGGTGGTTCAGAGCTTGTAATATATTTTATCTTCACATCATTAGGCTTTAAATAGGTAAATTGTAAACATAAATGTTTTACATATTTAGAAAGTCTGTTTAACATATTTATTGTCATTATATGGAAGCATAATGTAGTTTTTATATAATAATATTGAAATTAAACTATTGTTAGATAGAACTGGCTTCTCCGAAGTATATATTTCCTTAACCAAAACTTTGTTACAATGCCAGAAGTCTTTAATAATATTGCAAATATCATAACCTTATATCGACAGCTTTAATAAAGATCATCTTCATGGATGGCGAAGAGGAATATATTCAGGGTGAAGGAGAGCATCATAGTGAAAGTCAAAATTATGAATACATGGACATTCCAACATGTGCAAATGCCCCTTCCATGCTTAACACTGAAAAAGATTGGGAAGGTGCTATCAAAATAGGGAAGCATGGAGATCTTGGTGATATGACATTTTGTATGGCCAGTTATGTGAAGGAAGCTATGAGGATGATGTTTATGATGCGCAGTCATCATATGCTGACTGACATTATTCTTGAAGTTGGCAGTGAATTATTCCACGCACACAAAGTCATTTTAGCTGCTGCTAGTCCTTACTTTAAGGTAAATATATATGCTATTTTATAGCAGTTAATTCACAGTAGAAGGCACTTGAATATTTAATATTTTTAATGTCAAATTTAAGAGCATTTAAAAAATAAACGTCAAAATATGGATAATAAGTTTGAAATTCATTGGAAACAATTCCTGTATACTGTTAGACATTTCATTGCCATCTTCATATAGGCAATCTTACATTATTAGAAGCATCATCAACAAATTGTAGGCAATGTTTACGGGTGGTCTAAAGGAATGTGAAATGACCAGGGTAAAGCTGCAGGGAGTGTGTCCTACAGCCATGGCTCGTTTGATGTACTTCATGTATACAGGTGAAATACGAGTTACTGAAGTAACTGTGTGCTCGTTACTCCCAGCTGCTACAATGTTCCAGGTATGTATTTTATGAAATAATAAATACTTAAGAATAAGAATTATTAATTTTCTATGTATAATAGGTCAGCAATGTTATTGATGCATGTTGCGTCTTTTTGGAAAGACAATTGGATCCAACAAATGCTATAGGAATAGCAAATTTTGCTGAGCAGCATGGTTGTCATGAATTGCACCATAAAGCAAATCAGTTTATCATTCAACATTTTAATGAAATATGTCAAGAAGAAGAATTCTTACAACTATCAGCTATACAATTGATAACGCTTGTGAGAAAAGATGAACTTAATGTGCAGGAGGAAAGAGAAGTGTACAATGCTGTGTTAAAATGGGTTAAGTATAACGAGGAAACCAGGGGTCCGAAAATGGAACATATATTGCACGCAGTTCGTTGTCAATATCTGACGCCAAATTTCTTGAGAGAGCAGATGAAGAATTGTGACATTTTGAGAAAGGTTCCGGCCTGTCGGGAATATTTGGCGCAAATATTTAAGGACTTGACGCTTCACAAAAAACCTGTGGTTAAAGAAAGGACACCTAATACACCAAGAGAAATATATATTGCTGGCGGATTCTTAAGAAATTCTCTTGACATTGTCGAAGGCTATAATGCTGACGACAAATCATGGGTACAACATGCAAAATTGACTGTACCAAGATCTGGATTAGGAGGAGCATTTCTCAAAGGGATGTTCTACGCCGTTGGTGGTCGAAACAACTCTCCCGGCAGCAGGTCAGTAACTTATGAAAAGTTCTTAAAAGAATAGCCGAAATTTATGTAGCTGCAGTTTTTATATTTCGTTAAATTTTTTAGGATAATTTAAAGACTAAATACTAACATTTCAGATATGACAGTGATTGGGTAGACAGATATAATCCCGCGATAGATCAATGGCGGCCTTGTAGTCCTATGTCAGTACCAAGGAACCGAGTAGGTGTGGCAGTAATGGATGGTTTACTATATGCAGTAGGTGGTAGTGCTGGTGCTGAATATCACAATAGCGTGGAATGTTATGACCCAGATCAAGATTTATGGACCAGCATTAAACCAATGCATGTTAAAAGATTAGGGGTTGGCGTTGCTGTAGTCAATAGGTAGTTCCACCACCCTCGAATAATAGAATAATCAAGGATCCATTATTATCTATTGATTATCTTATCTTATTTCTACATTTGATGAACAGGTTACTTTATGCAATTGGTGGCTTTGATGGTGCAAAAAGATTAAGTTCTATAGAATGTTATCATCCTGAAAATGATGAATGGACTATTGTAGCTCCAATGTCATGTGCTCGGTCTGGTGCTGGTGTTGCTAGCTTAGGACAGTATATATATGTCATAGGAGGATATGATGGGACGAGACAATTAAGTTCTGTTGAACGTTACGATACTGAACATGATACTTGGGAATTCGTTAAGGATATCAGTATAGCAAGGAGTGCACTCAGTGTAACGGTATTAGATGGAAAATTGTATGCCATGGGTAAGTTTTTTAAACTAGTATATTTTCCATTTTTTGTTTTTGTGAAAAACTTTGTTAAAAATTCTTTGATATTTGCTGTATTTCAGGCGGTTACGATGGAACGAACTTTTTAAGCATAGTAGAAATATATGATCCAACTCAAGATATTTGGACGTTAGGTTTGCCTATGACATCAGGCAGATCAGGACATGCTAGTGCTGTATCTTATCATCATTGTCCTTTACGTTGTGATTCTACTGATCCACGTAGAAACACGTCGTGATATACAATTTTATATATTCCTAGGTCCAATGCGATTACATACTTGCCGGATAATTTATTTATTTATCGAATTCAACGATATTTTAAATTTGTGTATTCAGCGCAATTACACTCTCCCTACAACTGTCGTATAAACATTTTGTTTAATACATAAACTCTAATGATAGCGTTTGCGCTGAAATGGACTGAAACGCATTTTTCCACTTGTACCCTAGCAGACCCTAGGCACCGACCAAACCACCTTCGAAACCACTGGGGTGGTTTTGTGCAAAAATTGTACCAAGCATTTTATCCGAACCATTTCACAACCCCCCTCACAAATCAATCGCAGAGTTTTCAGATGGTGGAAACGACTGGTGGTTTGCATAGTGCTTCGAACAAGATATTTGGTATTCTTTTTGCACAAAACCACCGTGGTGGAAACTACCGTGAAACGGTGGTGAATTTCGCAGTCGTCGGGTCTGCCAGGTTAGTAATACAAATTTATCTTTAATGGCTGAGATAGCTGAAGACCGTCTACTTTCCGTACAATAAGACTTCGGCGACTTAATTATAATGAAAAGAGTAATCTTCTTAGTGGTAATACTTTTTATTGAAAAAAGCGATTTTTATGAGATAAAATGGTCCACAAAACGGTTAAACCATAGCATTTATCATGTATGTGCAGTAATGACCATATTCATGAATGGTTAAGAATAGTTAAGATATGAAATAGATTTTAATTTGAGGGGCCATCTCCAAAATGTTGTATAGTGTAAAGGAGTCCTCTGAATAAGTTTGTTCTCGATATCTACACTTTCTGCACTTTTCAAAAAGAGCAATTTCTCATTGGTTACTTAAAAATATCATTCAATTAGAAATTGGTTTTTTTTTTAAGTGCAGAAAGTAGAGGAGAACAAACCTAATATGGCATTGATATTGCAGCCTGACCATAGACTTACAATTACTTTATTTTTTTAAGACTATGTGTCTATGTAATTTGTAATATATATATATATGCATATTATTTGAACCGATAGTTTCTGACTCTACTTCAATTTTATCGTACTCATTATTATTTTAATAATAAATAATAATAGTCACATATTTCGAGCGACTAAGTGAACGACTTATGCTCTATTGTTAAAAAAAATGGCAACTCAAAATTATAAATAAATTCATTTTCTTATATATACGACTTTCTCTGTGTGAGGAATCGTTTAAGAATATTTCAGTAGTACTACACCAAAATTTAATTATGATACCTTCAGAATCAGAGAAGTTTCTATCTCCGTGTCCCATGTGCAATGGAACGGGTATGAAATATTATGAATATTTTAATTAACCCCATTTGCTTACATTTGAATTCTAATGGAAAATTCAATGACGTGTAGGCGTTTGTGAAAAAGATAAAGTACCAACGAATTACGTGAAGCCAACATTGCGATTACCACCTATAAGTTTACGGTCTATCAATTCTTCATCCATTTCAAAAAATGAAGCTGTCCAAATTTCTCATTTTAATGCTGCTGGAGATGTGCATCTTCCATCACTACTTCACATGTATTAAGTCAGATAACAACATACATATGTTATTGTGTTATAATATGATGACTACACAGTAAACATAATAAGACATATTTTCTTTATACATTTCGATACATCAAAAGCAAGTCTAAAGAAAGCAACTTTACTGGCATCATGGGAGATTATTCTATAACAGCCGAGCATGACTTGCTAGGGCCACTAAAGAGGATAGATAATCCTCATGAAGTTTTAAGACGATCAATTGCAAAATTAAAACAGAACCAGTGGGACAGTAATATCGAAGCTATTTTAGACATTGTTCAAATATCAAGATACTATCCAGAAATGCTTGATTCAAATATGTCACTTATCAATAGAAGTTTGTGCAGGTATAAACACATTTACTAAAACATAATTTAAGTACCAGTAGTGTTTCCGTCTATTAATATAATTTACCATTTTTCTCTATTAATAGTTTAATGAGAAACACACGACCTCATGTAGTTAGAACAGCCTCTAAAGTGGCTATGGAATTATTTCAAACAATAAAGTGTACTCAACGACCCGAATTCGACGAATTGGTAGCCATACTTTTACAAAAAACTGCACATATGAATAAATCTGTACGACATGATGTTAATAAAGCTCTGGATACCATGGTTGTCTGTATACCAGTATCTCATTGCACTCGCGCAATCACGTCGGAAGCAGGGTAGGACATGTAAATAATAATTAATTTTTTGTAATTCCTTATAATAATTAAAATAATTCATTTATAGTCACAAAAATCCATTAGTGCGATCTACCGTTAGTCGACTTCTGATAAGAATCGTAGAATTGATTGGTGTGGACTCATTATTTTTATCACTTTATTTAAAGGATACTCGGCGTAAAATACTTCTAGTATTGGCTAAATTCATTACCGATGGTAATTACGAAACAAGGTATTTAATTTTTCCTAAAATGCCATAATTGTACAAGTTAAGTATTAATTTGAATATGAACTTTGAATGAATTTTTAGAAACAATGCAAAAAAACTTATTAAGCTGTTAATGGCGCATGAAGATTTCGAGACTTTCTTCAATCAAGATGTTGATTGCAAGTTATTGGACAAAATAGATAAGCAATTAATCAATTTAAAGTATAATACCTGAAATATTAAAAACGGAAACTCACCGTATTCTGCTAATTATTAATTAAATAAATTTTTTGGCGTACGGAAAACCAAGCGAGGTTTATCGACATAAAATGAGAATTTAGGCAATCGTGTTTTAGATGACACAACTCAATTGATTAAATATCTAAATGTGTTCAAATAATTATTGCCCATTCTGATAATGCCCGCAGAAGCAGAATTAATGAATCTATCTTTTACTCAACAATTATATCTACTATTTAAACGTCTAATTAAAAGTTTAGTTCGCGTATATACTTTTTATCGACCCGCTTGATAAAAATCCGGTATCTTTACAAACGTTATCATGACACAAGTAACATGTCATTTCACATTGAACTGCAAAAGTTTTTTAGTTAGTATCAAGGTACCAAAATACCTGTACAATTTTCACGGAAAGTGATTTCTCGTGATGTCGTAAATAAATGTCGTGTCTCACTTTAAGCACACTTCGTAGGTACCCGAACTTCTAATGCCCAGTGTAGCCTACACGGTTGGAGCAAAACTACGAGTAGTAGTTGTTCTGGTTTATTTGTATCATGGAACGTTATAACAACCTACGATAAAAACAGTTAGGATCCTTAAATATAAATCGTAAAAAGAAATAGTTTGAAATTAAAAGAGATGAATGAGGTTGCGAAGATCTACTAATAAAAAGTGTCAACATGTTAGGCGCCTTCTGGCTGTGTTTTTTGATGTGCACAGAGATGAAAATGTTTGGCTGATAATATGACAACAAGAAAGAGAACGCAATGAAATCCGGTTATAGATTATTCTTTGTGTGCCTTGTCCTTGCTGCTTTTATACTTTTGCTCAACTTCACTACGAATTTGTCAAATAAAGTAAATTATGCTCATTATAAAGGGAGTATTGTCTCTTCGACAACTGCGAAGTCATCTTTTCATACAACAGTAGATCAAGAGGTAGTAATATGTGTCGTAGCTTGTGGGGACAGATTAGATGAGTCCCTAACTATGCTGAAATCAGCATTAGTTTTTACAAGAAGACCCATTAGATTTATTGTTATTGCTGATGACAGTTTGATACCAGCATTCAATGAAAAACTTAGCGCATGGAAGAATTTATCAAATAAAACGTTTGACTTTCTTGTTAAACCTGTAACATTTCCTGAGCACAGCGATGTTACTATGTGGAGGAAATTGTTTAAACCTTGTGCTGCACAGAGATTGTTTTTACCAGTAAGTCATTTTCTAATATTGGAATATTGCATGGTATTGTAAGGTTATCCTAACTTAGCTTGATTTCAGACTGTACTGGAAAATATAGATGCGGTTCTGTATGTAGATACAGACACCTTGTTCTTGGCTCCACCAGAGAAAGTCTGGGATGAATTCAAAAAAATGAACTCAAGCCAGCTAGCTGCTTTAAGTCCTGAACATGAGGATCCAAATACTGGATGGTACAATCGATTTGCCAAGCATCCTTATTATGGCAAGCTCGGTGTCAATTCTGGTGTCATGCTTATGAATTTGACCAGAATGAGGGAGTTTAGATGGACAAATTATGTGATTCCTATACACAAGGAATACCGTTTGAAGATTACTTGGGGAGATCAAGATATAATCAACATAATATTTCATTATCATCCAGAAAAACTTTACATATATCCATGCAGATTTAATTACAGACCCGACCATTGTATGTATATGTCTGTTTGTACCGAGGCAGAAAAGTATGGTGCATTGGTGTTACATGGATCAAGAGGTACGTTTCACTCACAGAAACAGCCACCCTTTAAGGCTGTTTATAGAGCAATGCAAGAATACCAATTGGATACTGACCCTTTTGAAAATTTACTTATACCAATGAGAAATTACTTAGCCCTAGAGGACAGATCTAACTGTGGAAAAGTTTGGAGGGTTTTTATTATTCAACCTGAGCTACATTTAGATCCAAATATTTAGTAATATTTGTTATCAAGGTTGTATATATAACTGCAACAACACTGAGTGCACTGTACAATGTAAGTGTCGTCTATTGAGGATCTTAGATCATACACCTATACAATAGCATACACCTGTAAGCATGTTCTTCGACAATATTACATGCTGTGAATGTACGTTAATGTAAGCAATACTGCCTATAATTTTTAGGCCTTTTTACAGTGCCAACAATTGTTAATATTGTATCAAACCATCCAGTTCGTATATCATTCACGCGTATTTATAGATATTAAAGCGTATAGGCTACTTCAATTTGAATTTTACCTATTGACGTATTGTAGGTAGATCATAAGACTGAAGATCCTATAATCCCGAAAACTTTTCAAATTATAATAGTATTAACGATATTCCGTTGCAAAATGTACATTTTAGTTTAGTATTACTTAGTACTTATACTGAAAAATTTATCATCAAACATACCACATACACGTAAATATTTATGTGATCTTTGATCTTTGATTTTTATAATTCTGTTATTTATCAAATACGCTTGCCAATATTGACATATGACTGTCATAAAATCCATGACATTAATACTAAAGTAGTAACTGTTTTAGGTCGAAGGAATTCAAATATTACAATTAACAAATTACACAGTGCAAATTTTCCAATTGAACTTTTATGCAACGACAAGTCATTCTAATATACTGTATTGCTAATTGAAAGCAATTTTACTCAAGTTATACAACGATATTATAAATATGTTAATCACCCCTGTCAATACAATATAATACTATTATATGAATAAAATTTTATTTCATTTCACGTTCTTTCCAATATCAATAGCTTCCACATGTTTTATAAAACTATTGAAATCAGCTTCATCGCAGTACCACGAAGATAATATGTAACAGGCAAATTGCGGAAGTCGCGAGATTGTCATTCGTATACATATGTAGAAAGTAAGCAGGAGAAAGTAAATTTTTTTAATAACTACCAATCTCAGTACGTTAAGTCATATCGTGTGCTTATAACTATTTGTACCGGGTAACAATTATACTCTTTCACTTACAGTCCCGAAATTGATTCAACTAATAAACTATTATAAGACTTAAGGGACATAACGGACCAACCACTGGATTTACGATACTGATATTAAGAAATTAAGCTGCATCTTATCCAATAGCTGTAATTATTATTTCATGACATTAGTCTCGTCCGTATATCGATCTCTCATTTTAACATTGGCTTCGATAAAAGAAAACCTGTGAAAAATAATTATAAAATTGAAGGAATTCCAAATGAATTTCTTTTCGTTTTATACCCGATCTTATATTGTTCCTGCAAGTATTATAAATCAGAAGTGTCAGCATACTCTTTTAATGGAATGTTTCATCATATAAAACAGTTAACTCAAAGCACCTCAAATGTTAGGCAATAATATAACATTTCCAATTGTGTCTAGCGGGACAGCGAATGGTATGGATCCCAGGTGCTTAGGAGAGTGGGCAGAGGAACCCCCTCTTGACTCCCCAGGTTACATTCATCGGTACGCTCCTGCAGGCCACGATGGCAAACGATTGTGCCTTGTAAAAGTTGTGTTGAGAGTTGCGTTCTCTTTCGCGCCAGAAGCTTCACAAGTGTTGTCTTAAATGAATTAGTTGAGACTTAAATTCAGAAATCAGTTGCATTGTTGTAGAAGAAGTGCTGATTACAAAGGAACAGAAGAAATCGTGAAACTGGTGAACCGATCTTGTTCCAATAGAATGTGGAAGGGAATTTTTGACTCGCGGGAAAATACAAGAGTCTGATGAAGTATCGTGAAACGCGAAGATCTACGATGATAATTTTAAGTGCAGATAAGCACTGGAGGTGTTCGTCGTAATCTAAGAACGATAAAGCGAACAGCACAAGATAAAAACGTTAGTGTCGATGGTGCTGTTATGAAGTCAAGCCTTCGATTGCTTTTGGATTTTGCTAGATTTTAAAAGGATACATATCAGTACGAATCTACGTTCTGGATATCTTTGTTACGAAAGTGCGAACTCAACCGTGAACTATCGGTGACAGTTTATACAGGTGTGTATACTCGTCTTCATGCAGGTGATAATAGTTTAATGATAGAGAGACGTCGTTCTCTTTTGTATTATTGGTTTACGCGTGTACCTTGTTCAATTAGGATTACCGAATGATCATGTGATATTTATCAGAATCTTTTATCTAATCCTTTTTGGCAATATCTAATGTGTGCTCCTTGTAATCTGATTCATTAAGAGAGATATGATTTTCGTGGCCAATTCTTATTAAATTTATATCAAGCGTCTGCCTACTGCTTCGTTGAAATTTTAAAGGTGTAGTTTTAGATATCGGTATACAAGTCGATTTAATATGTTTCTAGATTTCTCTGACGTGGTGATAAACGAATGTAAGTTTCATTGCGAACAGCATATACGGGATGCTTGCCATTCCAAAGTAATGATTCCTTCTTGGAGCCTGCGAGGCAATACTGAGTTCCTCGATTTTATCGCTTGATCGCTGCAATGAAATTTGCGAGATCTTTGGTTTCTGGTTTCCGAAGTGTCTTGCAAAATATCGGTGATTCACGAATGTTAGATTACACTATGATTCTCGGTGTCTGTGTGTTGCAATGAATTTCACTGAAATTGACACACATTTATAACGACTCGTAATAACTTTAATTACATGTCAGACAAAATTGGATAAAAATAATTAGCAGTCGATAGTCATACGCTTAGAAATACCTTAAAGAATACAATTTTCTAGACGTGCAATATCTAGTATTAGTAAAACAAGTTACCGAAATAGTTTGGAGTAAGATATTTTTTGAAAAAGTCATTCTATATCGCCTCATAGAATATTAGATGAAATTTCATGTAAATTTAGTTTTCTTTTAATCCATAATTAATCTTTTATGAATCAACTTTATCTCTTTTCATTTGCTCATTATCATAGGTACTCTTGCATTACCTGTCAAGTAAGAGTAAATCCACCCTAAACTTGACATATTCTCTAGTCACAAATTCTAAACGTGTAACCGGAACAACATTTTACTCTACAGGAATTTAATATGAGGTTACTTAGATATTGAAAGTACCAATAGAACTCTGGTTTTTTTGAACCGCGAAAGACAATCTAACCACACGATTGTACCATATTGAGGAGTCTTTGTATAGATAACATTTCGTCCGACAATCTATCGGTGCTTAAGATGAATATGTGTATATATATATATATAGATCACGATAAGTCGTTCGAATTACAAGAAAGATACGTCACTATTATTCAATTCAACAGTCTAAGACTGTATTGAATAAGTCCGTTAAACTTTCTAAAGCCGCGAACGGTACACGGATAAATGGGCTTTTTGATTATTGGCTATACCGTTGAAATCTTACAAAACCGGTCCTTGCCAGACGCTGGTTGCAATTGTTGTCCGGAAAGAACGTGTCATTTTCGCGAGGGCGAGTAGCACAGTAGTTGTAACAAATACTTCATCCTCATTATCGTATGTGCAAAGTACAAAGTAGGTAGGCAGTTAATTAGCTGACGCAATATGGGTTATCGAATACCTTCGCAGTTACTCTTAATTTTTTTTATGACAATATTAAACCACATAACCTTGACGATTGAATCGATTCATTAACAATGACTTTATTAATTCCCAATAGATAAGAAGAAAACATGCCACTATTTAAACCGAAGAGTTTACCAAGATCTCCGGTAACGGAGAAGCCAACCAATGGTACCCATCATGATAATCATACCAATACCAATGGTACCAGCCGAAACTCTCAAGAACTACCACCCGTCAGTCCTCTAGGAAGGCCACAATTGGTTTTCCATTGTCAACTGGCTCACGGAAGTCCTATGGGACTTATATCTGGATTTAGCAATGTGCGGGAGCTCTACCAGAAGATTGCTGAGTGCTATGACATTCCACCAGAGGAAGTAAGTTTCAAAAGATTTTATGAAACACCCTGTATAGATACCTACCGGACGCAGGAAGCACGTTGGTCACGGCCCATGGCCCCTCCGATCCGGCGGATATGCTGTGTCCCCCTGGGATCGCCGTAACTTTATACTTTTACAGTGCAACTTTAAAGGGCCTCCGTGAATGAAAGTATCCGATTCCCTGAAAAGGCTTCACGGATGTCTTTGATTTATATCATTTTTCGTTTTTCTTTGTCCATCGTACTTTTTCTTTATCAAAATTTGTCTACCTCAGTATGCTTCCTGCAAACAATGCGTGGATCGGCCTGGCTTTGTTTGCATGCTAGACAGACTTTTTTTATGTGATAATGATATTGAATTTCCAATGTTTAATATAGGATCGATCATAGCTATTGGTTCTTTGTTTCAGATACTTTTCTGCACTTTAAATACGCACAAAGTAGAAATGTCGGAATTGCTCGGTGGGCAAATTGGTCTGGACGATTTTATATTTGCTCATAAAAAAGGTGAGTGGGGAAGGCGAGGAAGACGAGTCCGGTGGTCCAAAGTGTGCATATATGATCAGTAGACTCCAAATCACTTTTATGTGTTATGTGTTATTCCCTATCCTTTCTATGATAGTCCTTTTTTAAAAACAAGTATTTTGTTATTCCCGCGTATTTCAATGCAAGAATAAAAGGTTTGTAATTGTTTGAAAAGTGACTACCATAGAGAGAACAGGAAACAACATTTTTGAAAACACTTGAATTTGTAATATATAAGATCAATATATAACAACAGTTTTATACTGATCGTATTCGATTAATATCTTTTCTCAACTGACTGGAGCAATCATGATATATTTTTGAAAATTCTCTCTCGGCATTATTTCCTTAAGGGGTGTGAATTACTCCACCTATTTTCCGGAGATTTGATAAAAAAAAATTTTACTTGAATCCTATACAGTAATGTTATTATCTGATCTTTTTTATTATCGGATATATTTTTATTATATTATAGATATGAGATATCGGCTTTCATGATAATTGATTTGTCAGCTTATAATTATTATGGTGTTCTGTATTTGACATGCATGCTATACTCCAATTTCAATCATAGACGTAGAATTTGTATTCCTTGGATTCATATTATCACTGATAAGACGTATTGTCTATATTTAAAGAGTGATACTCTCAGTCTTTACTTTATCGCACCATATATTGTTCATATTTTCATATTCGCTTCAGTAAATTTTGGAACTTCATCTAAAAATTCGGTAACGCCTTATGCTAGACGAGAAACGGTATTACAAATGAGTTGTCCAACTGGTTTTGTATACAGTGAGTGTAATACTGCCACATGAAACCATATGGTCTTTGTATAGAATGGCTGATTGGATACTGTAGGATGACGTGCGAAATGTCAAAGCGATAAAATCCATGATTATTATTGACCTTGAGTCGTATTTCTCGCAACTATTGCGCGAATATATTACTCAATGTTAGAGCACTTGCTAATTAGTTGCTCGACGTTTTAATTGTTCTGTTAAAAAAATAAGACCCGCTGACGCCGTACAATGTACTAAAAACACAATAAATAATTTATATGAGTGCTTACGTTATCATTCCAGGACGACCGAAGGAGATCGAATTGGTCAAGACAGACGATGCACTTGGTCTTACAATTACGGATAATGGCGCTGGCTATGCATTTATCAAGAGAATCAAGGAGGGTTCCGTAATAGACAAAGTTAAGGTCATTCAAGTCGGAGATCACATCGAAAAGATAAATTCGGAAAATTTAGTTGGAAGGAGACATTTCGAAGTTGCCAAGATGCTGAAGAACATTCCCAAAGGCTCAAAATTTACCTTGAGATTAATTGAACCACAAAAGAACGGATTTGGCAGTATCGGACCCAGGAGCGATCTCAGGAAAGGCAAAAAACAGGCTTATGGTTCCGGTAAAGAAACTCTCAGGTTTAAGGCTGACGGAAGTGCTCAAATAGAAAAAGTAGTAAGTACTCTGTTAATGTTTTTTACGTGACTTGTGCTATTTCTAGTATTTGTGAATTAGCATTTGTTGCTGTACATACTATAATATTGATATCTTACTTTCAGACTGACGATGCAGCTACGGTTGGAATAGAAAAGATTAATTCCATTTTGGAAAGTTTTATGGGGATAAATGATAATGAATTAGGTAATTTTATAATTGTTCAAGAAGTTCAACAGTAATGATGAATTATCACATAATGAAATATGTATCGTAATGTATACTTTGATTTCTCTTTGCTGTAGCTACACAAATTTGGGAATTGTCAGAAGGAAAACAAAACAGTATGGACTTTGCCGAGGCTATTGATAATTCTGATCTGGAAGCCTTTGGCTTCACTGATGATTTTGTGATCGAACTCTGGGGTGCTGTGACTGATGCGAGAGCGGGACGCCTTCGATGATTGACGATGAGGATGATTGAACTTAAATATACAAAATAAAATAATGATTTATTTAGTTACTGATTTGAGTGAGAATCTGGCAGAGAAAAAGTAACCAGGCCAGAAAGCACTGAACTAGGAATGTTTGCAATATTGTGTCACTTAAATATTAAATTGTTAAATAATTAAAAGGCATTGTGTATACGACGAATATATTTTACATTGAATTATTGTGAGCGTGGGCAAAATATCTACTTTTAATTGAATATTAGCAGTTGTGACTTAGTAATAAACGGGATATTCTGTGTCATTGTAGATTTACAACAGCTACAGTTACGGCATGATATAATTAAAGCAACACCCTTATTTATAATTCCTGAATGCCACGCAGACATAATAATTATATTGTGAACGCGAGTGATCCAGTACAGAGTGTTAATTCCTTAGGGCCCACCTAGGCTTAGTGTTATTTAAATTAAAGAACATCTTTCAAGTGTTTATATTGTGTAATGAGATTAAACCGTATAATAGTAATATATATGTATAAATACCTTGATATTTGTATAGATACCTTTTGAATAAAAATGGTCATACAAAATCAATTTGAAACAAATTAATTACGATTAAAAGCTTCTATATTCGTATTTACAACAATGGTGTTGATTATTGGACATATTTCTTACTGGAAATTGCTATAGGACGTATATTATGAAACACTCCATGTCTATATACAACTTGCGTTAATGCTGAAGGAGTGAACAATCTTTCTAAAGAGAACATCGTGATAAAGAAGCATGCGATAATATTTTTTTACTTGCTTTTCTTCAATTATTAGATAAATCGGATGGTTTTCGTTTCGATAAAGTCTACTGTGCTCGAAAATAAGTTATATCCCAAAGGCTCCATTACCATTTTATATCAAAATATTAGCTCACATCTTTTGCATTTTTACGGGAGGTCATTTACATATAAATTTCTTGAACTCGTGGTAATGTCATGATTATAAGCCGGATTTTACCCAATCGAGGCACGGTTTCGTGACCTCGTAGTGCGCAGGCCTCTTTCACAAAATGCAAAACAAATTTTAACCAAAGCATGTATTGCTGCTTCAGCCAATGCTGGAGACTAATTGAATTAAGATATTTGGAATTAGTACAGTGTTGATTACAGTTGATTACGACTTCTATGCGAAAATACATTTAACATACCTGCTAGTTCTTTTGTTGTTGTGTAAAAAAAATTATAGTAAGAAAAAGAGATTGTTGAAAATCATGACATTTGCAGTAGGGAGATTATCTAGTTTTTGTTTCCGCAATGGTCCTGGTTATCAAAGGGTATATCAGCATTTTAAAATTACAAGGGTATGCTGATCTTTTTTACTCTATCAATCTAGGATAACATAACCTCCAATTGGTGCATAATATATTGAATATAAATGTTAAAATTAATTGCGATATATTAATTCTAAAAACCATATTATGTTATCATTTTTCTTTGTTGCTTAACTTATAGACTTATAGATATCAATACGTATTATTTCCAACTTTTTAGTTTTAAACATATTTAATAGTACAAATTTCATACTAAAGAGTGTAACTTTATTTATAATATTTTTTATATATGTAATATATATATAAAACTATACATATGTGCTATCGCCGAATGATTACATATAATTATTATGGCTTTTTATTTGACAGATTTGTGCTGTAAACTTCTCTATTAAACCCGAAATACCGAAAGCTGAGGATGAAACAGAAAAAGTTAGTACTCCAATTGGAGATGGAAAAATATTTAAATCAGCAAGTGAGGCCATATCCGACATACCTGATGGTGCAACACTATTAGTTGGTGGATTTGGTCTTTGTGGAATTCCTGAAAACCTCATTGCAGCAATACTTAAGAAAGGATCGAAGAACTTAACAGTAGTTTCTAACAATGCGGGTGTAGATGATTTTGGGCTGGGTATTCTGCTGCAGGGACACCGAATAAAGAGAATGATTTCCTCGTATGTTGGAGAAAATGCAGAATTTGAAAAGCAGTACCTCAGCGGTCAGCTGGAAGTAGAATTGACTCCTCAGGTAATAGACTATGGAAACAGAGAATATTGAATACAAGAATAAATAAAAACTCTTGGATTTAAAATTATCAGGGTACTTTGGCAGAACGAATAAGGGCTGGTGCAGCAGGTATTCCAGCATTTTACACAGCTACAGGACTTGGCACAATTATTCAAGAGGGTAACGTGGTTGTCAAATATAACGAGAAAGGAGATGCCGAAATATCGGGTGAATCAAAAAGCGTGAATTCATTTAATGGACGAAATTATGTTCTGGAAACTGCAATCACTGGGGATTTTGCCTTTATCAAAGCATGGAAAGCAGATAAGGCTGGAAATCTAGTTTTTCGAAAATCAGCTAGGAACTTCAATCCCGTTATGTGTAAAGCGGCTAAAACGTCCATCGTTGAAGTAGAGGAGATTGTAGAGATTGGTCAGTTAGATCCTGATCAAGTACATTTACCAGGAATTTATGTAAATAGGATTATCAAAGGACCATCCTACGAGAAACGAATTGAGGTGAATATATTTTACTAAAATCCAATGACTTGAAGAGTGATAAGAATTTATTTTCAAACATAGAAAAGAATAACAAAACAGGCAGCAAAGCCGAAGAAAGTAACTCCAGCAGGCAAGGCTAGAGAACGAATCATAAGAAGAGCTGCTCTTGAATTTAAAAATGGAATGTATGGTACGTTTAACATTTATTTATTCGATTGTTTATCACAATATCAAATTTAATTGCCCTTGCAGCTAATTTAGGAATCGGTATTCCTATGCTTGCCAGCAATTACATTCCGAAAGGAGTAAATGTGACTTTGCAATCAGAAAATGGAATACTTGGATTGGGTTCTTATCCTGAAGAGTCTGAAGTAGATCCTGATTTAATAAATGCCGGAAAGGAAACAGTCACGGTATTACCAGGAGCCTCGTACTTTAGTAGCGATGAAAGTTTTGCAATGATTAGAGGGTAAAATAATCTTTTTTTCAACAGACATTATTCTTTTCGCGAAACTTTAGACTCTAACATAATTGTTTAGGGGGCACATTGATTTAACAATACTTGGAGGAATGCAAGTATCTGAGAAAGGTGATTTGGCAAATTGGATGATTCCGGGTACGATGGTCAAAGGAATGGGTGGTGCGATGGATCTTGTTGGCGCAGCTTCCACAAGAGTAGTAGTAACAATGGAGCACAAAGCACGTGATGGAAGTCCAAAGATTCTTCCCAACTGTACTCTACCTATTACAGGTATACAATATAAAGCGGATTTTTTGTTTCTGTACATTGTTTCATTACTCCAAAATAACATATTATTCAGAGACGACTAATTTGTTGCTGTGTTTTATGAGATTACATTAAATAATTTTTACTCGTTTAAATCCAGGTCAGGAATGTGTCGATTTGATAATTACGGACTTGGCAGTTTTTGAAGTGATAAGAGGTGAAGGCTTGAAGCTCATCGAGATTGCACCAAACATCGACATAAGTGAAATCGTAAGTTCAACCGGTTGTGAATTTTCCGTGGCAGATGATTTGAAACCAATGGGTCAAGTACCAATAGGTGGAGAGAGCTGAAATGCAGATCTATCAAATTGGTCAAGTTTCACTTAGATTTCTGAGACTTCCGTTAAATAAAACACGATTTAATTAATAATTTTGTTACATTAAAAAAAAAGTAACATCCGGCAGCCAATAGTTGAAGGTTATATTCAATGTTAATTACTTTTAAAAAAGTATCATTTTAAAGATCCCGTGTGTAGTGAATACAATGTTACTTTGCATTATACAATGGATATATTATCTAATAGAAAGTAATAAATACAGGTCACTATAAGTTTAAGAAAGTCAAACGTTTTAATATAACATTAACTAATTTTATATAGTTATACAATAAGTTTGAAAATAACATAAATGATTTTTACAATCTTTGCCTTCAATTTCTGATCCTGATGTATAATACGTAAATTTCACTTTAATATAGTTTAAAAGACTTTTATTGTCCATAAGAATTTTATTTACAACTCATAATGTCTCTATTCTCTGAACTTTGCTTTTATCCTAGCCGGTAAAGGTAGCAAATAAAGAACACTGTTGAGAATAACTAAACCCAATGCAAATGCTAGAGATATCAACAGATTGAGTTCGATATTTAGGACTTTTGAGATATTTTCACCCTCGCGAGTGAATCGTTCAATGAGATACGTTTTCCCATCTGGGTACCTGCATAATTCAGGAATACTAGGACAAGAAATACTTTCATTGTACGGCAAATTGGAGAAAGCTGGTATGTCAATAGTTAATTGATTTAACGCTAATGATGCGTACCTGGTTGGCAGACCCGTGGAAACGGCTGCTAGCCAATCTGGTAAATTTCTAAGGCTACGAACGCCGCCAGATGCTATCAATACGGAGACTAATGACATATATAAAACTGCTATCGCACCTGTCATAGGACGAGCTATTACCATGAACACAGCAACTGTTACTTGTTCAGCTGCGACGTAACTAGCCCAAAGAATACCAGAGGCGTATATCCATGACGAAAGGTCTAGCTCCAAAATTGGTACCAGGATACCAATAGTAATAATAGTTGATACAAAGCTCAGTGGTAATGTTAAAAGTGTATAGGCACTTAAGAACATTGCTCCACCGTATAAACCTTCTCTTTTTTCTTGGTAATATCTTGCCCGAAAACCTTGGACTGTAATGCAAGGAATTGAACATTTGAAATGTATTTATTAATGTGAGACATGTGATAAAGTTAAGTATGCATTTTGACTTACATAGTAGTGCCGTCGTAGCTATCCCAGCGAAATAGAATAGAATTAAGATATTAAACATAAGTCCTCCTGTTTGTAGAAATATTCTTGATTGAGCTGGTGTGGAGTACGAGTACAATATGCTGAGTAAGGCAACAGAAAATGGCAGTAATAATAATCTGGTAGCTAAATGTGCCAAACCGCATTTATTAAAGGAAAACGTGGCAGCCATACCCCTTCTAGAGATTGGAGAAATAGTTTCATATAGAAAGTATTAAATTTGCATTAGATACGGATAAACGTGAAGACTTACAAATAAAGAGCCAGTAGAGTGGAAATACATCCTGGTTTAATACCTCGACCCAATCCTTTATGCATCATACCCAATGGTGCATCTTTTACACTGGCCGGACCTTGAGGTGCTTCTTTCATATACAAAACACCCTCGACTTTAAATTTTTCAACTAGAACTGAGATTTGTTGATTTGATTCCAAAAATCGATCTCGAGATCGACGATCTACTGTCGAGAGACACACTGGAAATTAACAAAAAGATAAAATATCACGTGCCAGTTTGATTATGATTAAGATCAATATTGTAAAATCTGGATTGTTAACTTACAGTAATACATTAGTGGATTTTCCAGTTCTGGACAAGGAAATCCAATGTATGCAAAATAATCAAGCATACTTCTAGTCGGACCTGAATAAACAACTGCACCAAGACAAAGTAGAGCTACTCTACTAACAAATGGAAGAACATCCGATCTTGGTGTTTCCATGGTTAAGACAACAATGGAACCTCTTCTGGTTGCATAGGACCACAACATGGAAACTATTAAATACGTGTTCAAGGGATCAGTGTCCCAAGTAGGTTCATCCAGCAAGAGCAACGTTGGATCTTTGGCCAATTGAACTCCGAGCATAAGCCGCCTATATTCTGGTCGTGTCAAGTCATTGACAGATCTGTTGGCGACTTGGGAGAGAGCCAAATCAGCAAGTGTTTGACGTACTCTGGCTTCCCTATTACTTAAATTTCCAAGCCAAGTTGCATAGGTCAGAGTTTGTCGCACAGTTAAGCTGGGCAGAAGATGGCATCTGTGTGCTACGTATCCTCCATGGCGTCTAAATAATTCTGGGGTCAACAAACTACCATTCAGTGTCACCCTGCCTCTGATTTCACCAACTGCTCTTCCAGCTGTAAGTTCAAAATAATATATTACATTGAGAAGGTGCAATAATATTTTATTAATTAACTAAAAATAAAAAGTATAGTTTTTTACCGATTACATCAAGAAGCGCCCTCTTTCCAGAGCCTTTTGATCCCAAAACAGCCAAAACTTCTCCTCCATGAACCCTGGCGGATACGTCTCTCAATACAGTTGTAGGTTCTGATTTAGTTAAACAACTTCCTCCAACAACTACTGACGTTGAATGGAATACATTATTTATATCCAAGACACAGTCTGAAGATATCATTTTGCTATAGAGCACTAATATCCTTGTCAAAAGATACAAATCTTCACGCTCTACTCATCGCCGTTGATCCTTTCAAAATATATCTCATATCGTCTAACTGCTGGTTCTGTAAATTAATAAAATTCACATCCATATAAGAAACAGTCCGAAAGTATATCTTGAAAAAAAAAAATAAATAAAATTCTCACATACATCACTCAGCTATTCTCTGTACTCCAATCTTATGTATTATCACAGTACCAATACACTGTAGACCATAAAGGATACCGACATAATCACAAATATTAGATAAAAATAATCCAAGTTAATATATTAAATATTTCCAATCATTTTAGATCACGTTCTCCAAAATGAATTTTAACAGTACGTGATTCGCCACGGAAAAATCTCTGACCCAGTACAGTAAAATCGACAGTCCAAGCCTATAGTACGGAGACAGGCTGAGTAACCGATGGCGGTAGAGATGGCTGGCAGAACATCACTAATACCTGGACGGTTGGGAGTTGCTTTGCCGAGGTGAATGTCTTCCCTTAAAAGGTTGGTGGTGGGAGGAACAGCAAAGATGCCAGAGAGGGATTGCACAAAGTACAAGGCACTACGAGGTACCTCTGACAGCACTGCAAAGGACTCTTTGCGTGGCAGGCGTTGCATACCGACAGTGTTGCTGGTTCCGTAGGAGGCGAATAGATTAAAAATGTGTCCGCGAGTAGTGTATAACGAGCATACCTGAGGCGTGGGATAATTTCAAAGCGTATACGAGGCATCCAAAGGTACAAGGGATTCAGAATAAATCCAAACAGAAATGGCGAACCTTTGCCCGTTAAGCTTGGAGACTTCAATGCTTGGCTAAGCCCATCAGAGGAATTTCCTATGGTGAGTCATGGTTTTAAAGAATCTTATATATATGCTATATCCGTGAATAGACACTAGCCAACTCACATCGCGGCCTTAGCGAGTCGTGCACGTGTGCGCTGCTGATTTCATTCGTGCATCTACAGTGTGTTCATCAAGTATCTATCGGTAGCGGATGTTGTTGCGTACGACAGGGAAAGGTACAGTAGCGTGAGAATTTATCGATGGAAATTTCATTTCGTTGAAAAGGTTTTTTTACTCGGTTTCTATGAACATGAATGAAACTACAAGGAGGATAGTGGATGATGGATGTATGTGAATTTGTCACCAAATTTCTGATATGACTGTAACTGTTCTTTGTTAACATAGAAAACGTATGCGGGTGATGCTCAAATGTTTGCTAGTTATAAAAAAAAGGAAAGCGTGTAAAAATCTTAGTATTCTTCATTCCACAGTTTTTGTTATTTATATACGGTGTCGTAGCGACTCTTGATGAGGCGCAAAAAAAATCGTCTTGTTACATGGACATAGTCACACTGTAATGGGTATTAAACGGTGTAGTCATTGGAATTAATCGATTGATTTCTATTTGAATTTTTTCATCATTTCAATTATTCGTATTAGCCTGTGTCTCCAGCGTATATATATATATATATATGTATATAAATATGTAGCTTTCCTCGCTTCAAAGGAACTTACGGTTCGTAAAGTTACCGATCTCATTGAGTAACGTTATCTTGAGTTCCGCAAGGTTTATGACAGGTGGTTTATTGAGTTTTATATCGGATAGTAAACTTACCGTTTTCTTAACCGAATAGTGAAGTCATATGTGGTGAAATTTCAGAGACAAATGACCGAGCAAGAAACCATTCTTTACACTTGTGCCAGGGACGTTGTAGTCATTTGCAATTTTAATAAGCTGTTCATGCTACATACATACACCAACGTGTTATTGAAAAAAAATAAAAATGGAAAACTAATAACACCTTACACCGAAGGCTACTGATATTTCGTCGGTACAATCGCCACAGGGATTCATGTACATTACCGCAGGAATTAACTGATGGGCAATTCTTGGAAGGAGAAATTATTTATTCTGTAATACCTGAAAGAAGACTGAACGTTCCGTACCAATAAACATGACGAGTGCTGGCCATTTTTTGATATTTCTTTTTGGAAATCTGGAACGTTGCAGTGGAGAAGGGAAACGGTTTGGCACACGCCCCTCGCCAGAGATTTATGTGTAAAAATTCAATTATTCTTGGAATCCAGGCCACCAGAGTATCTTAAGTATATATGTGCATTCTACATGTACCTACATGAGGCTGAAATATTCAGAAAGGAGTGCGTGGGACAATCTCACAGTTGGTATAGCAGATCTAGGAATTGGGATCATTAAATGAACCATTCACAGCGAAGAGACGACAAAAAAGGGGAAAAAGGAAAGAAATCAAGAGAAAAAGGAAGAGCCGAGGTACACGGCTCGTAACACCAAGCATAACAATTCTCTCAGTACATTTAGGCAAGTAACAATGAAAAATGTCCCGTTATGTCCAGCCAGGTAGGACTTGCCGAAAGGAATGAGAGTTTCGTGTCGTCGATCCAAGATCATGACTGTCGAATGAAAAAAAAAAAACGAAGGAAAAACTTTGCACGAGCAGTGATAAGCATAAAAGATAAATAATAAGCATTTAGTAAGCATGCGAGCTCGCAGCTGTCACTGTTTTACAGTATAAATATCAGCGCACATTTAACATTAAAAAATAACAGTGGAAATTGGACCTTTCCAGCAATTATAACTATTTGTTAAAATTATTGAAACCATTTTGTTGTCCATCTAACCACTTTCTACCGTACATTTTCTGTATCCTGGAATTTCATAATGCGTCACTTTATAAAACCATGATACAGGTCAGGTATCTTGAAAACGTGTCTTTCTCGTGCGCAGCGGTTCTTCGTGTGCACGTAGAAAAATAAAATAAAACTTCGAGAAATATTTTCAAGTATAAGGAAATAAAAATAGCTGAAACGTACTTTACGAGCGTCATCCCTTTATCGCTCGGTGGAAAAAATGTAAACTCAGTTAGTGTTACTTTAATGCGGGTATAGATGATACCGTCACGCATTCCATGGCAACTGCCTATTGACAATCTATTCGCACTTATATGGTTTATGGTTAGCTAGACCGAGTCTCTTGCTACGTGTTTACGACATATAGATATAGCTACTGTTATATGCAGCTATGATTCCTGGGTACGTAATACAGTATACATATATACATGGGAGTCTTGTGAAATCCATTAAAACATGCAAGTAATGAAAACTGGACGGATGCCGTTGTCGCATTTTTTTTAGGTCGACCTAAAACCGTTAACTTGGATGCTGCGGTCTTTCTGTTAATATTATATGTTACTACGTGTCCGAATATGCTAATGCAGTATGAAAAGCCCTGGTATACAGAGAATGGAACATGCGCATTGACCATCTGCATATACATGGTATCCTATGCATATTGTTATCGCCGACACACGCATCTTTTTTCACGCATTCCATTCTTATGCATAATTGACTCGCTCTGAAGGTTTCGCTGTCACTGAATTCAAGAAGCGACGCCTCTGTCCTTTATGCATTGACCGTCCTGAGTAGCGATTTGAGAAACAGGTATTCCTACGACTTCGTGGACTCTTCGTGTAATCGAACACCATTGGACAACCTGGTGTGGAAAATATGTTTTTAAGAGGATAATGAAAGAGGATTTACGTTAATGATGGATTTTATAAAATTCCTAATGCAGAAAAGCTGTCGATATTAAAGTTATAAGTTTTTGTTTGTTTCAGAATAATATTATATATTTATTTGTATTTCTAGTGATCCAGGAAAATGGGCTCAGAAGCTTGGGAATTGGAAAGAAGGTACTCGGTACCCGGTGCTCTAGATACCCGGGGACTTGAACCACCAGCTAGTGAAGATTTACATGCATGGTCAATTTATAGGTGAGTTGTTGAATTTTATTGTGATTATACTGAATTCTTTTTTGACTATTTTTACTGTTACAGGCAAAACTTGAATTCAGACTTTACTGATTCAGCTCTAGGATCTGCTGAGAAGTCACCGTTACCTTATGGTAATTTTCAGCTTAGAGATTCGACGGTACAAAGCATATTAAGGCATCCAAGATATGGGCCTAAGAGTCCCTTGGCTAATAACTCTTATACGTATTTGAAATTTGGATTGCCGAGGGTCCTACCGCCTTCCAGGGTACGAGACGGTTCTAGTGGTTATGACTCTAGTGAAGAAGGACGTCGTATCTCCCATGCTACAGCTCATGCTAATATTATTCGATCTGCCAGAAGTGATCCAGACTTCAGGCAGGTGCATGCCATGCCTAGAGAACAAGCACATTCGCAAATTAATGTTAGAGATAATCCAAGGTTCAGAAGTGCCAGTGAAGCAAATTTGCTGAATACTGCCAGGACTAACCGGAGGCACAGTATAGCACCTACTGATCCTGGTTATGGTCATGGCGTTCTGGGACCAGAAGCTTATACCGTCATGACGATGAGACCAATTCCTGCTCCACAACATCCGCACCTGCAGCTTCGTGGTGTCGAAGCTTCAGGTTCGGATGGATTGCCATTATTACGCGGTATATCCTTGGAAGCTGGAGCTAGTGAAGTTCTGGCTATTATGTCGACTACGGAGAAGGAAGGGACTTTGATAGTCGAAACGATTTCTGGAAGACGAAGAGTCAAGCGTGGCGATATTATATTGAATGGCCGATCGGTATCGGCCTCTGCTTTAAGGTACAATGTTTAAATTGTACGTGGGAGTCTTGTTTTACAAATATGTATTTGACCGATATTTTTTTCAGGTCTCGCGTGGCTTATTTGCCAGCAGAAAGTAGTCTGAGTCCTGGATTAACTGCTCAGCAGACTCTAAGTTTCTATCTGTTGTTAAGAGGAGGTGCTGGAACGTCTTCCTTGGAAGCGGACGCCATTTTACAAGAATTGGGTTTGGAAGCTACTAAACATTGTCTGGTGAACACTTTGACAACTTCTGAAGCTCGAAGATTAGCCTTGGCCTGTCGACTGTTACAAGACTCACATATTCTTACCCTGGACAGACCAACTCATGGTCTGGATATTTTCGATGCTTTTTTCCTCGTGGAGTATTTAAGACAATGGGCTGGAAGAGGTCAACGGCTTGTAATCTTGACTTTGCATCCACCGACCTATGAAATTCTTACGATGGTTTCAAGAGTCGCTCTCACTTCCGGAGGCAGGATAATGTACTCAGGACCCAGGCGAGACATGCTGCCTTATTTTGCACTTGCTGAATTTCCTTGTCCACCTTTTAAGAATCCATCTGACTATTATCGTACGCATAAATGTACAAAGCGATAACGTAGGATTTTGAAGATAACGATGATATCTTACTTTTGTCTTTACATTTTCAGTTGATCTAGTAACGCTAGATGATTTATCAGCTGAGGCGATGCTGGAGTCTTCGCAGAGAATAGATCATCTTGCTGAATTAGCACGAGTCAGATTGCCTGGTCTAAGTGATCGTGGTCCTCCTGGTGCTTTGCCACCTTCAATTTCTGGTGCAAATATTTTCGTACAAATCTACGCGCTTTTATTGAAAGCACTCATATATAGTCAACCGTGGGCCTTGACCAGACTTCTTCAGAAGATTGTCATATCAGCATCGTTAAGTATCTTACTCGGTGCTGTATTCTGGGATTTAGCTGGTGATTCCAATTTATATTTGAGAGACAGAATAGGCTTCCATTACGCAACCCTTGCTGTGTTGTCTTGGCCCTTGAGTCTCGTAGCTATTTGCGATATCGCTACTTGTAGACCCAACGTAGAAAGGGACATGAGAGATGGACTCTATGGCAGATTCGTCTATATTTTTGTCGAGGTGAGCACAGCAAAATATATAAATATATATAATAGTTTTATACGTATTTACTTTATTATAATTTTCAAGCGTGCACATTATATTTCAGCTTCTCTGCACTATACCATCCTGGTGTGTGGTATATCTCACATATCTGGCCCCAGCATTTGCCATGTCAGGTTTACATCTGGCTCCTGATGAGAACCTGACATCTCTATGGAACTATCTTGCCGTTGGGTTATTGTATCTAATGCTGCAGCATCTGATATGTGTATTCTTTGCTCATATATCCAAATGGCCCAGTCTCGCCTCACTACTGGCCGGTATAGTGATTGGCGAGATTTCATTGTCTGGTGGTGTAACCTTACACTTAGAAAATTTGCCATTCTGGTACCAAAAATTCAGTCCTATGCAATGGACTCTCTCGTTGCTATTGCCACAGGTGCATGGACAGGAGTCGATGAATAAATTAACGAACTGCAAAGCGAAACAAGTTCAACGTCAGGATATAATTGTGCAAGCAGCTTGTGAACCACCTGATGGTGCATTAGCTTTACGAGAAGTTGCTTTTGACAAGCTTGACGTACGATCAGAATTCTGGTTAGGTATTTGTGTTGCAACCATTGTACTTCTAATTATAATAGGATTTCTATTCGTCAAGTATGCCACTCCTAAAAGGCCGCGAAGTGCGCCGAATAAACCTTGAATCGTATCGATGGCCGCACGTGATGACATCACAAGGATATTCTTTTCTGTCTAGTACAAAAGTTCTAATACGTTTAAGATCCCACTTTTTTTTCACGTAATATACTTACCACCTTTTGAATACTCATCCTGAGACTTTATAAAACGAATAACCAGTATCAGTTTGAAATATGTTTTCATAATTGAAGTGAATGGCAAGCAGGTTAAGTTATTTTTACATGATATTTCCCAGAATCGTATTAAAGCTTCAACGGACAAAATGCGCAACGCATCTGAGAAACACGAATTTAGATTGTTTACGATCAGCCACGTAATTTCTTGAATCTGTGCAACGTTAATATCTCGCACACCAATTGTTGATCTTGGACTTTGAAATTCGCGTGTGACATGACGCTCGAGGAATTGTATATCCATTTTTATTAGCTATAATTAAGTGCAGACGAATAACTGACAGCGGAACATTGATTTTAACATATGCCTTGGTCGAGTTTCGTGAAATACAAATGACCAGCAACCCTCGCAAAAATATTAAAAACATTATGAACATATACTGTGCGGGTATGCCACCATTTAAATGAATCTCCCGTCTCTCGACCATTCGCCACATTTTAAATAGTATCTTTATTATATTAAAGCCATGCATCCATACTCATAGATCCCCTGTACGTTTCCATCTTACTGAAAAGTCTTGTCTAACTCGTCGCGACTTTTTAAAGGTAATATTCTTTGAGGACTCGCAGATTAGACAAATGGATACGTAACAAGAGAGTAACCCCGTCGATCTATTAAATAAGACACGCTTATCGAGAAAACCGTCCCTATTATTATAACTCTTAACTTAGATATAGATGATGATACACATTCGTAAGATAATAAAAATGTTACTCTAATGATTTTTAAAAAAAAACATTGATATATATGTCATAATCAATTCGAGTAACCTGTATCCAATTGGATAAAACTGGCTAAGCTGTTGCAACGATGCAGTTTATAAGGATCTATCAGTCTTACAGATTTTTTACCGTTAACATGACCTAACAGATCTTTTCCAAGGTACAACCTCGGCGTCGAGAATTCCCAAAGGCACCGTATGTTATTTTCCTTTTCGTTTTCCTCGCTGATTGCAGTTGCCGTATCCGCCTTCTCGAGGCATTCGACTTCCTGGATTTATTCATAGCGGCTGTAGAATTTATGGGACCCAATGACCCGTTTTTTGCATTCGAATAAACTCTGGAGCTCATATTCTTGTAGGAATTTTTCTCTTGTAAATTGTTTATCATTGCTTCCGAGGATCCTGAGGTGAACACGTTATTCAATGTGGTGGAAGGCAATGTCTATAGAGGTAGAAAAAATTTTTTTTTCCAGTAATCCTTACAGGAACTTGCTGTTCGGTCTACAACTAGTCTATTACTGTTATTTCTGCGATAACCGTTTTGGACGCTTAATGTCAGGCAAGCATATATAGTAAAGAAAGTCTCTTGATACGAATAATTTACCGTACGCGATGCTGTAGATGTCTTCGTATAAATAATATCCAGTAGTGCCTTATATTCCCGGCAGGTGTCTTCGACCAGAGATACCTAATATCAATTTAATAGCAGAATACATTGTTTCATAAGAGTTTAAGGTGGGTTATACAAAATTTTTAAATGATATCTTACGCATCTTTTCAGTGTCTGCTTTTCATCTTTATTTTCCTTTGTAAAAGAATCGTTCCCTTCTTTGACTGTTTTCCATCCCATGTCGATCACTGAGAAATTTCCTCGTCTCTGAATCTTCATTAAATATAATACATTTATTTATACTATTTTTACCGAGCTATCCATAGAGGATCTAAGTTTATGGATGACATTACCGACTGTACGAAACTAGATGCATAAGAGTGTAAATGTATACAGAAAGGTTAAAATCGTTCCAACATTACACCTTAAGCCAATGTCAAATCATTTGTACATGTCAGTGATAAATGGGACATATATTTTAAGTTATACTATAATTTGAAGTATTTTATATAAATATAGGAGTAAGCAGGTTTGTCACGAAGCACGACTACTCTGGGACTTGGCTCTCTTAGAGCATAAAGCCAATAAGACCAAGAAGAAAAAGAAGAAGCAGGACCACTTAATTTCGTGAATGCAGAACCTTCGAACTGAAAGTATTTGACATCTACAAATGTACTGTGCCGTCCATATTTTCATAGTCTTTTCAGAAAGTTTCTACTCGATTGAATGAACGGTTTTACCTATAATTTTGAATACAGGCATATGACACTAAACTTTGAAATTTTGCTGCATGTGCACGGATGTCTTAAAACCGGAAGTTCTAAGCATCTACAAATGTCACTGTATCATCTGAATCCGGAACCAAATTTCCTGTATAAATTTCGCGATATTGTCAACATATTCCTAACCTTTTTTCATTTTTTACAATAAGTATTTTTAGGAGGTTAAAAATTACAGAAACGATTAGGCATGATGATATTTGAATTATGTTTGCAAATTTAATGAATTTTTATAAAAGATTCTGAGAAATACTACTGTTTTGTCTCATGAGCATGAGAGATTCGGTGTTAACGTACCTCAAGTATTAACCAGCAGAGCGCTACACCGATCAGTACGGGAGTTACATCGAGGATGTAGAAATTGACTTCACCGTCAGTCTTGGAGTTCCATATATTTCCAAATCTGTCCATTTCTCAGTATTCTTAATTGTTAATTTATTCCTGTCATTCCATAATGACTGTTAATTAAGTAATCGTGAAGGATACAGTAATACCCGCTAAACAAGATGGAGTCATAAACATATGTGCACACTATTAGATTACACGAATGATATTGTAAAAAAAATTTTTGAAAAAATTATATCACATGACATTTCGAAAGAAAATTTTTAAAAGAGCGAATCAATTTGCGATCGTCTTCCCTGCAAAACAATAAGTACCTATATTTTCTCAAGTATTTCTCAAGCGTTCATGAATCAGCTCTTTTTAACGTAGGCGAACGATAAAGAACAGAAAAGCAAGTCGATATGTTTTTCCACCATTAGAATATTTTCAAGTTGACAGCTCTTGACAAGTAACATCGGGTATTGTCGTATTTTTTTTTTTTTTTCACGATACACTTCTATCCCGTTATAGTGTATACAACGCGAGAACATCGCGAACCACTCTGCTAAATAACAGCGGGAAATATAATCTCAGAGCCGATGGAAGCGGACGTAGCCATTAAAAGTAACGATCAATCAGTACAAGCTTACCAAGTTTTCTGCGTTATAACAAGTTATCTCCAATTACAGATTAGGCTGTTATCGGAACTGTACACCTGTGCAAATATCCAACTCGTTTAAAGGTAAATATTCATCATATTACTGTATACCCGTACGGAACGTTATATACACGTGCAGTACGTTCTTTAATCGTACCAGATCACTATTGACAATTTCTCAAACCATACGTACACCCTGTTCAATAGTCTCCCACGTTAAGGCTTCGACCGAAAGCGATATCAAAGCGACAGGAAAAATAGATACATATAACCTATAAGTATGTGCGTGATTGTTAACATACAAAATTCATCAGCCCACGCAAAAATCCACATACTCATCCTGACTACAGATATAGATCGAACGAGAATTGTAAACACGCGATCCATTCAGGCTGGCCCAATTTTCTTCCATTAGATCGGAGTCCTGCTTTAAAAATGATCAGCAAAGTCGCCCACGTATTCTTCGAACGAAGTAAACCATCGCCGTGAAAAAGAATCGACATGAGCCTCGAGAAACACTTCCAAGAAATCTCAGCCGATTAAATCCCAACGGCAGGTAGAAACGATCAGTACTGTATATATACTTATAATATCCAACAGTCAAATTTAGCCAAAGAGAAAAAAATAATAAGATAACAGCGACCATCTGACGCAATGGTGATACCGTAAGGATTATAACCTATAAAAGTGTATATATTACAAACACATCCATGTCCTCCTTTTCCATTAGCAGCGGTTCAAAATAATTCCTGGCAAGGCCTCCGCAAGGTATATATGAGTAAAAACGATATACGATAAGGTTATGGAGTTGCGTGGGCAGCAGTGGGATGAGAATACTCGTAGAAGGAGAGAAGGAAAGAGTGAGTGTGTAGTATATCTGATAGAATGAGAAAGAAACAGAGAATGAGAGAGAGGGGGAGAGAGAGTACGGCGCGCGCACGCGGATCCCTCTCTTGGTTCCTTCACTCATTCATTGATTACTTTACTTTAATAGCGCTTGCCTACCTACTACCATATGCCATGCTATATACTAGTAAATATATATTAGTATACATACTACACGCTCGTATACATGGCCGCCGTATGCCCTACGAGTGGGGAGTTGCTCGGAGGAGAAAACTGAGGTGGGAGATTTCTGTAGGTAGAATACAGCTAGATAGCAATACCAATAGAGTATTACATCGGGAGTCCAGAACGTGTCTCAAAGAATGTGGGCGCACCAGTTTTAAGAGTCATTCAGAGAGTCCAGCACCCATATTCAGATTCTTACGGCCATTCGCAACGTGCCGGACTGAGAGAGGGTAATGGAAAATATACAAGTATGGAGAAGCGAAAAATTCAAACGACCTAAAGACACGTAGTAGCTCTTACGCCTGAGTTTGCAGGGTAGAATGAGTTCAGTCGAAGTCCAGAAATTCTTAATCATTTTTATGCCAATCTAATCCTTTATTTCTTCTCTCTGCTTTTTTTTCCCTTCACTACTCCAATATAACTTTCTCACAATCAATTTGCAGTACGATTGGACAAAAAATGTCGTGGAGGACTTTGCATTATTTCTTTTGGTACTTCCCCCCCCCCCCCCCCCTTTTTCTTTCTCCCTCAGAAGGTACCAGCGACGTGCACTCCCGCACGTGAACCTCGTACGACGTATGGTTACGCTTACAAAGTAATAGAAATTCAATGGACTCGTATGCCTCGCAACATTGCGATGCGATTCACGATGCAACGTGACGGTATTGTTCTTCAATCATTGATTCTCTGAGGTAACCGAGCCTACAGGCAACGGGAGTATTATTTTTACTGCGCAACTTTTTTTGGAGGGTGATCGATGTTGGCCCTGCTGTTATCGTTGTATATTAGATGCATGAAGAAGGTCAAAGGTATTTATGTAACATCAGAGTTACATGTGCCTTTGTTGATTTTAAATTTCCACAAAGTATACGACGTTTGGTAGAATTATGTACCCTTTGACGCAGACAGTATTTTGAACATCAGACGCATTTTTTATATTGAGCTGGTTTTTTTCTGAAAAATATTAATAACATTATTATTATGCGACACTCAAGTGCCTGATACAAAATTCATGATAAGATACTAGTCACTGTTATACAATGATTTCTCATTGAAAAAAAACTGACGTTATTTGACAATTTTTATCGGAAACAATACGGAAAGCCATTCGTTTGTAAATATCTTAAAAAAGATAAGAGATATTGATTGATTTCTCCATTTATATACCGAACGTCCCAAGGTACAATTTCAATGATTTTTCTTACGGTCAAACTTCTTACAGTAGTAATAGTACGAGGACTTGTCTGCGTTATCAACAAGCAGGATCTCTGCGCGTGATCGGTTAAAGATATAGAAAAAAATAATAGCAAGCGAAATTAAAGCAAAACAGACAAAGGGGTAACGATACTGATTAGATTATTAATGCTTTGACGCGTTCGTACAATATACCTGTTTTAAGTGATGTACAAAGGAGCCTTTATAATAGTCCAAAGGCACAAAGAAAGATGCCGGATGCAAGAGAGGCGAGGGACATCATTATCTTATCTCGAACCATTTCCTGTCAACCTGGAGCCGCCTTTCGTGATAATCACACGTATGCTGGTGTACTCTACACACCCACATATGTCCTCCGGTCTATACCGTCATCCTGGGTATTGCTTCCGGTACACATACATAGCGTGAACGAAGAATACATCTGGCAAGGCTTGCCGGATAATCGGTTTCTTCCAGTCTCCCACGTGCACCGTCCAAAATTTACACACGACCCTGTGAAGGAGTACAATATATAATACTAGTACATAATATACTGACAAATAAAAAAATGCAATAGTACAGCTTGACAGCCTCCAAAAGGCAAATAGCAACTATGAAAGAGAAAAGCGGTCGATAGCAAAAAAAATGAAAAAAAAGGAACAAACGGGCTTACGTTTTAATTGCTAATTAACTGGATCAGAAACGGAGCGACATAAAAGTTCGTTAAGGCTGGTTTGCTCGAGAAGGAACTCGTGAAAGTGAGAGTCTCAGTAGATATAGGGACCAAGTAGTAGAGATCGTGTATAGTACGCATAGTAGATAGGTAGGTTCATTAATGACGCTTTCCATGACGACCTTTGCCCGGCTTTCTGATATCACCTCGCAGTACCAGTCTCTACTACCCGGACAAAAGATTCTTTGTGCATTTTCGCATGTCACGTAAATCATAAGCTATATTTTTCAACGCGCCTATATGTATGAGACGAGCGGACTTCCGACATAGTGAAATACGTAATGGTACTACCTATTAAGCCAGTGTACTCCGTAAGGTCAACAGTGACTATTAATTACGTCATCTGCGTGTACTTTTAAAGGCATGCGATACCATAGCGTAAGAATATATATATAGCTACGACGAACGTGACGTTGTATAATGATACCTATCAATACCAGTTACATTCTGGATACGATATGGTCAGTCATAAATCGTCTTGAGTCTTGAAGAAAGTTTATCAAAGTTGATATCGACGAAACGTCGATGTTGTGGGGAGTAGCCAGGAAAATCTGAAAAAAAAGAATTAAAACTCGACAGTCAACCATATATAGCAAATCGAGGGGCACTGATAATGTATTCACATTGAATGAAATTGATCGAGTGGGGGGCTGGGGGGAGGGGTTTCTCCAGCGTGTAATCGTGACGCAGGCAACCGATATCGAGTAACGGTAACAAAATTTGTTTTTGGAAATGGCCAGCGTAATCGGATTAATTAACCTCCAGATATAACATGAGCAATCGATAATCTGTCGTGTCACGTAGTGCGGGAAGCTTTAAAGATAATTCGATGAAAATGTGGTGGTCAATCGTGAGACGGGTGTTGCCGCAAGAAATTAAAGAACGAAGTAAGAGAAAGAGAAAGAACACAAGTAATAGTGCATATGTAGACAAACGAGAAAATTTATGTGAGAGAGTGAAAGAGTAACCGGAAGAGGGTGTCTGAAGGAGAAAGAAGAGAGTACGGTGTTTCTCTGAAAATTTTCATGGCAGCGACAGACTCGTGACGAGGATGTCCGCTGCGAGGCAGAAACGAATGGCATTGGTATACATATGTATATATATATATATATATATATATATATACAAAGAATATGTTATATAGATAGAAAAAGGTACGAGTGGTTGCGACTGGGCGTCGGGTAGAATGCTTTTCTCTTTTGAAAGACGTGTACGTCTCGATCGAGCCTGATGATGACGACGATCTCGTGCGATAAGAGCCGTGGACGACACACAAATGAATGGAATGCCAACCCACGCTGCTCACTGGTACTGGATAGACACTGCATGTGTTTCCACCGTGTAGGGTTGAAATAGAGTTAACCAATTAAAAATGAGATTTGAGCGGAATAAAATAACTTGATTGGTTAACTCTATTTCAATCCTGCATGGTGAAAACATATGGACTGGTAAACTCCCGTAGGATATCGAAGGGTTCTGGTTATGTGTATGGATGAGTGGCAGAGGGTTGAGCGGGTTGAGCGGGTCGAGAGGGAGAATGGCCCGTGGTATTCTATGGCCGGCTGTTAGTTGGGAGACCCTAACCAAGAAGACAAAGACGGACTCATATCGTAATAATATGCACCCACGCACGCACCAGAGAGTGCGGATACCCGTTGAGGGAGAGATACTGTTATCCGGTATCTCATTCTATTGCTTTGTTTCAGCATCTGTCGGTTTCTGTCGCTGTTTTCTCCTCTCGGGCGAATCTGATCTCACCATCGACATATACCTAGTACTTGGACTGCTCACTGTAGCCGCAGAAAGTGTAATAGGGAATAGAAAGAGAGAGCGAATAGTGAATACCGTTCTGGCCTTCCTCTTGGGCAGGAGCGGACGTAGGAATAAGAGAACCTCGCGCAGTAAAATGTATGTTTATATATTTTATAAGTTTAATAATTGATTTAATGTTATGTTAACCATAAAATTTAAGATTATTTTTCTATTTTACTTAGTTGTGAAAGCTTGTCATATTGGGCTCAATATATTGATCTCGCGATAGTCTTGTGATCGTTTAATACAGCGAATCACAATTTTTAAATAATACTCAATTATGATAACAACTTATCATCATCGACCTGATCACCAGAATTGTAGTCTGACTGTAACGTATGTACATACTAGATGTCATAGATTAATCTTTCACGTGGTTCTTATTTTGTGTATTACAGTCATGAACTCATTCCATCGCTCTGTCTTTCTATTCCCTATTACACTTTCTGCGGCTACACTGAGCAGTCCAGCTACTATATGTCGATGGATCTCTCTTACTCCCCAACTGGCTGATTCCTCGATCCCCGACCCATCTACCCACGCTTGTTAATGAAAACATCTTTTGTCAATGAACTGACGTCAGTCTGCACTGCGGTTGGCCGAACCGTGGAATCACGTGACCGAGGACCAATGAGCTGAAGCCTGAATTTCCTCCGCCCGTAAAACTCATCGCCATTTGCCCATTCTCGACGGAAGGACGCTCGAGGTAAGGTGTGGCCTGCGGGAGAGTGGTGTAAAAAAAGTAAAATCTGTGAAAAAGACGTGTTTAAACGTGATTTTGAGATGCTGGAGGGATTCGTGAGGTGAAGGAGGCGACAAGAGTCGCGAAATCGCGCCACTTTGCCCTCACGAATGGCTCGCTTTTTATGAGCGACTGAACTCCCGCGGCTCCATCACACGCAGCATCTACCGCCGACGATTCATCTTGACGTGCTCGACGATAAGTCAGCTCTATCAGCGAACTAGGATATCATCAGTATATTATCAGCACCTTGTTATTGACTAGTGGGAACAGCAGCGTCAATCATTCTGGAAAATGCAACCGGGATTCTGTATTCGAGCACGCTCCGGCAAAGCTTCAAGAGCTGAAATCGCATCACGTTAATCAAAATACGCCAACATGCATTTCCTGTACGACTGTAAACATTCCAAAACCTGATTTGTTAATTGGACAACGCAACTTAATTAAAAAAAAGAATAATCAATAACTCGGAACAGGCATAATCTATTGAGAGTGATGGCAACGCGCGCGAATTGCCGCCTTGTGTCATCCACGCCTGGAAATAATCACGATAGATCAACGACGTGATGTTCTGAGATATGTTGATATAAAATAGCAACACGCATTATCGCTACATAACAGAAAGTGCCATTTTGTCATATCCAGTAAATTTTAATATATACACATATTATGTACATATGCATTTGTACTATCCCATATTAGTAAATGCTTGTTGGAGAAGACATAAGAAGGCATGTCTCTTAAAGCGTTCACACTAATTCATCGAAACTTTTTTTTTTAATAAGAAGGGACCGTACATTAAAACAAAGATTCAATAGAAGCACGATTTCCATTAAACCTTTAATGATTCCATTAAACGTTATTTTTTACAAGTGCCATAGTAGAATACGAATTATCGTTAAAAAAAAAGTGCAAACAATTAAGTGATTTAAGAAGCAACTATGGAATAACATTCAAAAAGGAAGCAGATTACATTGAAGAGACACAAGACAATCCCTGCATTTAGAGATTGCTTTCCAAAAAGCAAATAGGCACCTTGCCGAGAGGAACATTTCAAGAAGGATAAACACGTTGAAACGTGTTAGAATATTGTTAGCATGGCAGGTGGAAGTTTGATGGAAGAGGGTCTAGTAGGACCTGAGTGGCTTTTTGCAGAACTGAGGTCGCCAAGTGGTCCCAGTAAACTCCTCATTTTGGACTGTAGGGCTCATTCTGAATTCTCTGAAGCCCACATACGAGGTTCGGTACCTTTGGCCATTCCAAGCATCATGCTCAGACGTTTGGCAGCTGGCAAGGTTGATCTCTTGGCAACAATAAGATGTTTGGATCTGCGAACGAGAGTAGAAGTATTTTTATGTGGAGACGAAGGCAGCAGAGGAATGTTTGTTCTTATTGGAGACTCTACGGAACCTGCTGGACATCAGGGGGAGACAATTCAGGTTTTGAGTCGACGTCTCAGAAGCAGTGGAGGCAAAGTAGCTACGTTAATTGGTAAGAAAGCAAAGTCCAAATCTCTAAACTATGAAAATGTCTTATTAAAGTTGTTTTATACAGTTTTGGTTATTATGAAGAGCAATTGAAAGAGCTCCTTAAGGTTAATGGATATAGAGTATCTAGAGGCTTCGATGCACGTGTAGGCCTTAATTGACCCTGTCAATGCATATAGGTCAATATATAAATAAATATAATTATTTTAATCATATCTTCGTTATTGATCTTAACAAACGTTAATGTATCATGTAACTCTTATGAACCATTAAGCTATAGTTCTTGCTACTCAGTTCCAGCTTCAGCAATATGTCAAATGTCTGGTAAATGCCACCATAGTGTAGGACTGCAGACATCAGCTGAAATGCTGGGAACTTGTGAATGAAATATTGATTTGTGTGGGAGGTATTCCTATACAGCTAGGCACTTAATTTCTTACCCCAGACTTACTAGGCTTAGCTTGTCTGTATCTATAGTTGTCCATTCACTAAGTTGTTCAGTTTATGATGCTTGATTAGTTCCCAGTTATATTATTAATTCAGATCATTGGCATTCCCTGATTATTACTGTAAGCTCTTTAAGACATTGTAAGACATTTATTTATCTATCTTTATCATAGATTTTATTGTTTTCATTGTACTTCAATGGATGTAATGATATGAGTTTTTATTGCATAATTTATAAATACCTGTAATTTCTTATTGATACAATCTACTGTCCAAAAAACGGGTAACATCATCAAAGAATGTTTGCCTTTCATGTCCATTACATATTTATTGAAGAATTCAAATATTGTTTAAAGGAGTTCATCCGACACTTTCTTATACTTTAGATATTTGAATTTCAAAGTCAAACGAAGAGAAGAGAAAAATATAGAAAAAAAAAAGTAATTCCATCTGGTACTTTTATTAAGAAGGAACAATGAACAAGAAACGCTTGAACTTTAAACTTGTAAATAATACGTGGAATCGTCTACGATAAGATTTCAAATATATTTCGCATACTTAACTCACGTTATCGACTTCCTGAAGGCCAATGTACAACGGCGGCATTACACTACAAGCTGATTACCTGCTTTATGTTATTGCAGGTGGTTTTGCAGAATTCAGAGATAGATATCCAGAATGGTGCGAAGGTAGCCAGGCCAATGCAGAGGGTCCACCTGGACAAGACCCAAACGAAGGTGAACTAATGGGTCTTAGGTCTCTTCGTATTTCTACACCGCCGACCCGAGCTTATTCCGATTCTGATAGCGATAGCACATGCGATTCCGTAGGTAAGCAATAGACATTTATTCAACAAATTCAAAGAAAGACGTTAAATTTTAAAAGCAGCAACCTATTAAATTATTCCACTTTATTGTCTTAGGTCCTGAAGAGGACAAGGACTTCCCAGTGGAAATACTTCCGCATCTGTATTTGGGAAATGCAGCGAACAGCGAGGATAGCGAAGCACTCGCACGCCATAGGATACAGTACATTCTGAATGTTACACCAGATTTGCCGAACGTGTTCGAAAATGCTGGATCAATAAAGTACATGCAAATACCGATCAGCGATCATGGCGGTCAAAATTTGGCAAGTTTCTTCCCTCAAGCAATCCAATTCATAGGTAAATACAGTTCTTACACGCACTAGGAAACTCTGCTTGTTTGTTTTGCTAACACATTGGTCAAAGATGCAAACTCTAGCAGCTTTGAAAGTATGATTAACGATTGCATGTATTCTGCATGCATGCATATTATATTTGCACGAAAGTAAAAGGTATAGTACTTTACTGAGAAATAGTTAAATCGAGGAGTGCTTCTTGAAAAATAAACCTCAACGAACGAAAAGTCCTGAAAAAAATTGTATTTGTATTTAAATTTAGATAATTGGTGAAATTTCGTGAGAATATAATCATCGGACTTATGTAATTTATACGAGTAATGAGGCTACAGAGTTCCTTTGGCAAATTTATATTCTCAGTTAATTAAAAAGATGCATTGTCTTTCAAAAAACTGTGCTATAATAATGGAAGCAGATCAGGAACTTAGAAGGAGCCTCAGTCGTAACGTTTTCCTTACCAGATCATATTAATTCAGTAAGGATGATATGGGGTATTACACTGCGATAACAAAAAATATTCCCACTAGGTTGTGCGTGGAAAGTTTCCGTGACTTTTATTTGATAGTATTTTCAATGAATTCTCGTGACTGCGTTGCTGCGACTTCTCAGTTTGTCAGGAGGTCAATGTACTTACCCACTGCCTTATTTGTAAGGTCTAACCACGCACAACACACTACTATAGGTATACGCTGGATTAGCGAAGTGGTAGAAAGGGGCAGAAGAAACATTAAAAACTTAGAAAATGCGATGATAAAATTAGGGAGGTTTGCATAACGCCATTTTTAAAATTGAAATTAAATTTGCGCAACTATAGCTGAAGTGATCGTTTCGATTGGGTGACAAATGATTTTCTCGGTAACGTAAACCTCAAATCTTGCTGGACGAGAGGTACTTTTAAATCCGACTTCTCGGACTTAACTGTTTCTTAAACAGGATTTCCTGTTTAAGAAAGCCCGCGCCATGTCTAAAAAGGGGATTCTTATAAATAGAAACTTTCCCACGTGGCAGCCAAGCCGCGCTAGACAATTAAACAACGGACGTCCGGTTAAGTCTTGCTCTATACGTACGTTCCGTACGCGAGACTCTTCTATTATACTATAGTATGCACTTTCCATTCTAGCATAGTATTTTACGTTTGTCAAATTTAAATAAAGAAAGCGCTATCCTACGCTGCGGTTATGAACTTTTCTATTCTTTATCTACGTCACGGGATACGCTACGCAAAGCTTTTTATAGAAACTAGTAACTCATGTGGCAGTTGAACCCAGTGTTTATCTTAACATTATTTATTTTTCAGAGGAGGCAAGAAGCTCGGATAAAGGCGTCCTGGTTCATTGTTTAGCTGGTGTATCTCGTTCAGTCACCATTACCGTCGCCTACTTAATGCACAAATGCAGTCTGAGTATGAACGACGCCTTCAATTTAGTGCGCAGTCGGAAGTCCAACGTATCGCCAAACTTCCACTTTATGCAACAGCTTCATACCTTCGAGAGCGAACTGCGAGACGGAGGTGACAGGGAGAAGATGAACGATCAAAGATGCATCGGTGCCTGTAGACCTGGAGGACCCTGTAACTGCCCAGTGCCCAGTTTTCTAAGTCCCCTCGATCTGGGCCTTAGTCCCGATTCGGGTATAGAGTTTGATAGATGGGCAGCTAGTACGCCAGCTGAATGAGACGGGCCTGGAGGGACCCAATATAAATTCTAGGTCCCTCCTCGCGCATTCTCTGCGACATGTGGCTGCAAGGTCCCAATTGAAGGGTCTGGAAGAAAAGATTAAAATTATATTTACAATTTGGATTAAGGATATGTACGCAGATTTACAAAACGTCGTACGTCACATTAGCTCATTAGTCGAAGATTCTGCCAGTAATATTTTAACGAAGTTACTCGATATGTTTTTTTTTTTCAATTTCTTCACCTGAATTAAACGCACCATTACACTTCGCGGATTATTCTGATTCTTTGGGGGGGGGGGGGGGGCGTTAAAAAAAAATTTAAAATAAAAAAAAAAAT
>JASANN010000200.1:554290-629393 GCA_031762395.1 Calameuta pygmaea | reverse complement strand
AATGGGGATATTGTCAGAGCTGTATTTTTCAACCTAAGAAGACCTTTTAATATATTAAATCAAGAGATGCCGTTACATGAAGTTAAGCAGTTTAATTTTCTTCAAAACTTTATTTTGTTTTTAGAATTTTTAAACTTTATACACTTCCATCATACTTTTTCATTGATTCTCAATTTTTTTTTTTTATATGACATAAAAAAAACATACTTTTTTGGAGGATGGCTTCAAATTTTTTCTATAACGAAAATCCACGTTCTGTTTAAATTTTCTTATTGTACTAAGACGATGGTCAAATTTTTTCGTTTCATTTTTAATATAAATACTGTATCGTGAAATAGCCACGTAAGCAGAGTTACACTATCGTAGATGATCTATGACAATGAATTAATATTAAGATAATTCGTCGTGTCTCCGCGGTACTTATTGAATATCGAAAGTATTTTACGGATAACAATCGTAACTTTCCTAGATAACATACGTGGCATTCAACGTGCGCGGTAGGAAGGAGAAAATAGTTTAAAAAAAAAGGAAGCAGACAAAAGAGCCTTTCTCATTTCCAAAGTGCTGAGGTCCGTAATCGTAAAAGCACATACGCGTATTCGATTGTGTAATCTTAACTCTCGGTTGTTATTCGGCGCTGTAATCTTTAGGCTACAGTTTTATACTTGCATAACTATCACACGAGGAGTTGAAGAACTATATTTTAATACTTCTTCCCTGAACACTTCAATTATCGAGGCTGTGTTGTTGATCCTTCTTCGTAAACCGTACGGCACCATGGCTGTAGACTTTTTGTCACAGAACGAACTTCATCAACCGGACGAAGAAAATAGGGCCGGACGCAGACACTATAGTAACAATTAATAACGTTCTTCTTCGACTTTTTCGGATCCTGAGGTACAAAGTTTGTGAATTTAGTTGGAATAGTAACCATCACCTATTTCGGTTCGTGTTAATGCTCTTGGGCAAAGATAATACAATTATTTTAAAATCGAAGATGAAACTTGGAATATATTAAGAAACAATATTGACTTTACCTTTTTCATAAGGGTATTTATTTTCTTTTCTTTTTGAGGCTTCTGAATTTACTAAATGTATACTAGCGTGCGTGATCGTACGTATACCGAGGCTACGTACGACGCTAGTTTTATTTAAGAAAGAAAATCTAGGCAAGAGTGCATTTTAACAAACAGGACATTATTAGAGCTTCTGGCTGTTAAAAACAGGGTGGGGTATCAACCCCATTTTTATTATTTTTTTTCGGTTAATTTGCAACTTATACAAATTGCGAAAATTAGAAAAAAGGTATTGGCAATATGGTTGATCAATGATTCTCAATTTTCATTTAATTAACTTCGACTTTCGAAGTCTGGAAGATAATGGTACCTGCGATACACGCGCATACATGTTTATCCTTAAGACTTTTTTTTAGGAATAAAAAAGAAAAATTAAACACGACACACGATCTCGTTTTGTACATTTAGATATGCGAATGCAGTGCGTCCCAACGCGTCCGAATCAGTTTTGCATTTTCGATTATATGTATAAAAAAAAAAACAGCATCGCTTTCTATTATCTTGCAGATCTCAAAGATATATTAAAAAGTTATTTTTATAAACAAAGTAATCACGTTCACATTCCCGTCACGAGCCATAATGGCCTGAAACCGTAACTATCTCAATGTATTTTATGTATTGTTCACCGAGCATAATTGAAATTAATATGAATGTATACCGTGAATGTTATTTTTCATGTAATTAATTACAAAGTTAAGGTAAACAACTCTTGGCAATTACAAGGGCAAATTGATCTACAATTAAGGAAATATATATATATATATATATTTGACGTTACTGTAATAACAATATTCTACTGCTACACTGTTGTCTGTTGTATGTTTAATGGACTCGAACGTCCGAGAAATTAAATCAAATATTATGTATATTACATAAATTATTATTTTATATTCAGCGTTGTATATATTTTAACTAATTTTGATTAGAAATACAACTTATCTTACTTGAAACGTCTTTTACCCTTGATATGAAAGTTCAATGAAAACTTATCTTGGAAGTAATACATCATATTTTATACCAGTAAGCATGTTTCTCTGATAACATTCCCGAGATGTTACACATTAAAAAAATTAAAGAATCAATGAATGATACATACCTTTCTGTTTCTTTTTAATAAAAATCGCTATAAGAATTTATATCGAAGTTCCATGAGTGTACTTATCGGTTTTTCAGAAATTTGAATGATTTGAATTAGTTCGCGCAGGACATGTGCGCATTATAGCTGTTGGTCGACAACTTAACTTAACTACAAGAGTGCTTCGAATAACAACTTAAAGGATTTTTTATTATATGAAAATCTTGAAAAAATATGTTTGAGATTGCGGACTGCGTTCAATTTAACAAACATGTCCTTCTCGAACGTACTTTTTTAGTCATTTTTACTAAAAAGTAATTCAATGCCCACCGGCACAAACCAACCTAACTATAGTAACGTGTAGTATTTTAGTAGGGATTAATTTAACAAATTTATAAGCGCGCAATGGTAAGTCTTTTATTCTTCAGTCCGTCCAACTAACCGTATATCGCGCGTATTGAAACATATTTGTGTATTGCGTTAAAGCCATGGGGTGCTTTCCAACAAGGAACACAGAGTGTTCCAACAACAACTCAATGCCACACTATTCGACACAGCCGATAACTGAGTTTGAGCGTGTTTAGTACGTCAGGGCTGCCAGCAATCATGCAAATTTGTTGTTTTACATGTGGTACCTAAAAAAAAAGTAAAAAATACACAATGCTACTTCCGATTCACAATTGAATGTTCAAATATTTAAGAACGAAAATCAAGTGCATACTATATGTATAAATGATGTGAGTGCGCTCTGGTGGTCATTTTTAGGAACTAAAGGGTCTTCCAAAAAGCACCCTGACACTGTGCTCAGCCGTGTGACACAGTGTAATAAAATCCGTATTTGTTGGAAAGCACCCATGATCATCCGTCTGAAGGCAGCAAGAAGTGCGACCAATGGGCGACGTGCTTATTAACTCTGACATGAATAGTATGCTGCGTTTTACTCATTGGTCGTGGCTTGTTGCTTTCTTCTCGTGATCCGTTCACCGGTTCATTGAGAAATTTGCTTAATACCACAAGGTAAATCGCTATCTACTGTCGAAGTTCCAATCCTTGATTACTAGGACCAGTTACTGGCACATGTCCCCCATTGGGGATACAGCCATAATGAAAGAAAAGAAGGAAGGAAGGATTGTACTGTTAACCAATAGGGAACTTGTATTTTGAAGATAAACGGAGTTTATGCATTCAACTGATTGAACCGCGTTGAAGAAAACGGGCCGTAGACGGCCCTCTATTGTCGTTTAAATCATGATATCCAGTTTACTTTTTCGGCTCGTTAAATCAAATATGAACTTAGTAAAAAAGCAAGTTAGAAGACTAAGTAGTATTTTTGAAAATTTATATATAGTGCGTACGTATATCCACAGATAATTAAACTACTAAATGTGAATTGATATAATTAAATTACATGGGTTCCCTAGTTTGGCTCACTGCGTCATAGATGGCAGCTACGAATTCTGCCTTTGCGTAGTCACATTGCGCATTTGTCAGCGTCTAAAAGTTTTACTGTACATCGGGGAAAAACCTAAAACATTTGTTGTAAAAAAGTTATTCAAAAATAAAATTGTATTAACTCTGTTATTATATCAGAAATGAGATATTATTGTGGACGTAGACTGACTACTTTACGCTGTGCCAATCTCCTACGCTCCATTACTAAACATCGAAAAATAGACTTTCCGGGATGTCCCGACTTCTGTGCTTATTGAAATGATTTCTGTCGATCTTATATAGCAGAACAATCATTTGTTTCTCCCTCGTCACTGACACGATAAATATTGTTTTAATATTAAAAAGTCTTAAACAACATGATCCATAATATTTCAGACCCATCGTGGTAGTTGCACATTTTGTAAATTCAAAACTATAATTTAGTCATTAATCAGTGCCAATTATTTTTTTTCTCTGTGATTATGTTCCTTTTAACGAGATTACGTACTTCTTCTTTAAAAGAGATAATAATCATTTCTGTTTAGTATTTATCATAATTCATTTGAAGTTGTGAGACATTATTTTTCACATCAAGCAACTTCAGCTCATCGATGGATTCTACGCATCCAGTTGTGCCAAAAAAGCCTATAACTACAGTCAATGTTAGTCCTTGTATGCAAGTAATAGAATGCATAAGACCATTCAAATTGACGCAACAATTTCCAAGTAAGGTATCAGGAGTTCAAAATAATTCTTTGGAAAATCTTGTGGTACAGAGTAAAGATTCGTTAAACATGGTTCCATTAATGCCAATTACTACTGACATGGGAGTCACAAAAGTTATGGAAACTGTTTCTCCTGCTATGTTTCAAAAGTTAAAATTAAAATCACCAGATGGCAAAGATTTAGGAGAATTTAAAGTTCAAGTACTATCTCAAAAACCAGATCTGACTCAAGGAAAAACTATTACATTACCAAACCATGGTACTCTTACGAGAATAGATAACCCATCTGCATTATCACTTTTAAAAGCTACAGATCCTAATACAACAAGGAAGATTGATTTACAAATGACTACTCCGTTAGCAAATAGTACTAATACGTCCATTGCGGATAAAAATGCTAATACTGAGTTAAATCAGTTGCGCATATCATCTAAAAACTTTACTTTGCATAACATCGTGGAACATCAGGAAGGTAAAAGGAAAACAAGAATAGGAATCTTACGAAGCACAAAGGAAAGAGCAAAAATTAATCAAGTACAACAAGATAAGAATAAAGTACTTGTAATACCATCTCAGACACATTCTGGAATTCCACAGTTACAAATTCAGCCAAATAATGTAAATGTTTTCCAATTGCCTGCAACTCATAAAGTCATAATACTTCAAGCAAATGGTAATACAACTGCATTAAAACCTAATCCAAATTTTGGATTTGCACAACTTAAAACTATAGCACCGAGCACAGGTGTAGTATCACCAACACAGAATGTAATAAATCCAAAATCCTCTCAGCAGAATAAAAGAAGTTATGCAGAAAGTATCGCAGCTACAAGTTTTGATATTAATGGTAGTAAAACCTCTCAACATGATTCACACGATACCAAGCCAATTATTACTATTCAAAAAAATAAAAATGGAAAGTTGATACACAGCCGGATTGTGAAATTACCAGATTATCATAAAGTTCGAATTCCAAGATTGAATAAAAAAGTTAATGAAGAAGTATCTAGTACAACAGTTAATAAGGCAGTGCAAGATACCCTAAGTGTAACGTTAATTTCTAATCCGAAAAAAATATCACAATATGGATCTAACAATCTTGCAATTAAACGTTCTGATCAGATTTCATCAAGTAGTTCAAAAAATAGTTGTAATGAAATTTGTATTATCAGACAACCTGTAAGAGTTGTAGACCCACCAACTGTGCAATGTGAAAATACTTTGAACATAGAAAACAATAAAAATGGGGGTGCAAGTACTCCAATAAATTCGAGTGCTGTTGATACAACTGTACGGGATAATTGTATCCCAGAAAAAATTAATTTGCCTCTGGACTCAGTTCAAATGCTACAAAATAATACTGCTGCAGAGAAGAAATATACTGTCGAGAAGATTAATTTTGTTGAAGACAGTGTTAAAGATCAACCAGAGAGTACAACGATAATTTCAGATCAGAATGAAAACAATGGAAGCCTTTCAAGCAACTTAAATATACTTAAAGAAGCTTTGGGAAGTGTTACCGATGTAGACCTTCGTGCTAAAGCATTAAAAGCTCTTGCTGAATGTGGATTGAAATTTGAAAGAAAAGTACCTATACAACCCTCTTGTAAAACAATCACTTATGGTGATACTGATACGCAAACAGAGATTTTTGGATTGATCGATCCTCAACAATTTATATTGGCGTCTGAAGACTCTCCGGACCTTAAACGTATGAGTACACAAACGAAATTTATTCAAAAGGCAGGTTTGGGGCGCATGAGTATATCTGAAAAGTCTATACAGTTTCTGAATGATGACTGTGTCTCAATTTCACCAGACAATTCGCCGTTTCTACTAGACGTAGAGATGGAAAACCTTTTACATTTAAATAGGTGTTCATCTAAAATTAATGACTTATTTGATAAATCATCCGTTTCTGGTGAAAGAATCTATAAACAGATGAAGAGAGACTTTATGGAAGCAACAGAATGGGATGACAATGGCATGCTTGGAATTCACAAAACGGTGCTGAATGGTGTACTGAATGAAGTCAAAAGACAATTGGTTGTTCTTCAAGCTTGCAAGATGGACGTGGATATACCCACTCGAAATGGAGTGGTAATTAACAAAAATTTCACGTGGATTAAATAATTATTTATATTTAGTATGAAATTTGTCAAATTAGTCTTTAAACGTTTGATAATCAGGTTTCAAAAGTAATACTCTTTCACTTTTATTGGCAGACAAGCTTAGAATTAGCAGTACTACATGATATCGACCCAAGCATAGTGAAACTTTTATTGAGGGCTGGAGCAAAACCTGTTTCTTCAATTTCCTTACATGACTCAGCAATCGTCATTGCTAGCAGATTATCATTACCAATTCTGTCAGACCTCGTCGCTTTTGTTAAAACTCCAGAGCTACTCAACAATTTGGATTCACAAGGTAATTGACGTATATTCTAAATAAAAATCTCTGAACCTTAGTTTTGAGCTTTGCTTCTCAAAATATCCCAGACAACACATATGTCCAACAGCTTTAAGATGACATCTTTATCTAAATAAAGTACCATTAGACACCTTAAACACGACTTTTGGACATTATGTGTATCTGGAATTGTGCTCATATGAAAGTAGCACAGTTTGATGTGATAAAAAAGTGAGTTCAATTTTAATAGGTTTTGCCGCATTACATTACTGCTCACAAGTGGGATTCACGAAAGGAATAGAGTCTTTACTAAATGCTGGTGCAGATGTAAATCTTTGCGATGGTAGATCAGGACGAACACCTTTATTTCATGCAGTTGAAAATCGGCATGACGACCAGGCTATACTACTTATAAATCGAGGAGCAATTCCAAATATTTCTAATTATGCTGGTCAAACTGTCATGGCCATGTCTGACGAATTTAAAAATCAGACTTTGGTAGAAGTTTTGAACAAAGCTATGAAGTGACACTCGATATTAAGTTTGAGTTTTACTAATAAGTCTGACTTATGCCATTTTCAGTTATACTACTTCATTGTTATTTAGCTAACATTGCCTTGTTTTTTTTTTTAATTAAAAACGATACTTTGTTATTAATATACTAGGATAAGAAATTGTTTATTGCAAAGTATTAATTACTTATTTGTATTTCATACAACAGATTTGTTTATATATGAAATTATAAAATCATTTCTTTTGTTTAACTCTGTAGACTGAAAATTCATAGTGAATTTAAAACGTTCATATGAAATGTGTTCAACTTGTATATAGACTGAAAATGGTATAAGAACTAATTAAAAATATGGCTAGAGTTATGGATGTTATATTTAAGAAACAACCTGAAAAATTATTATTTAATAAATCGATTGAATTTTTCTTATTCTGGTGATTAATAACGTCGCTACTGTTCAATAATTAATGTACATATGTTTAGTATAAAGCCCATGCTATTTCTTCTAAACAGTGTAAATAACTTCATTGATCATAAAATAAAATTGTATGTAAATTGGATTAAAGTAGTAAGTTTTAAGTTATTCTTTTCTTTTACATGGCAGATGTATTTTTCATAGCAGCATCGTCATTCCTTCTTCATACACATGCATAATATACATATATGCATATTGCTTTACGAAATTGCTAAAATGTATTTACAAAAGTATTTAATAGCATTGTAATTAATAATTGATAATAAGCAAATATTTTTATATACTAATGTAGGAGATATTTTTCTTGCATTATCAGCGGATTATGAAAATATTCTTTATACATATACATACGCCAACTTTTTTAGAAAATTCATATAAATAGTATACCTATCGTACAAATTCTTGCTTTAGATTAGTTACTATACATCCGTTAGATATATGAAATAGGATATATTTTGTTCAGGTATCATATTTTATCAGTATCCTTCCTTTAAAATATTTATCATCTATATGAAAATTATTGACACGCAGTGCATAAGAAAGATTTTTAATGTCATGTTTCTTACATAACATTAATTTGCGTATACATATAGGTTATACATAAATGTATATTACTCTCAATATTTTCATATATTTGTTCCTTTTATAATATATAAGAAATAGTCGGAAAATCACTACAATTCTATGAAAATTCTTTATTCTAGGAAATTTTTAGGATTAACTTTAGATAGTTAAACATTCGTTCGATAGTCTACCAATCCGCGTCATCTTTGCGAATTGGAGACGTTCGCTTCCAGCGCTTCCGCCACGCCATTCACAGTACCTTCATAACTAGTCAAATGAGTCCACCCGAAAGTGATAAACGCGGATGTATGTACATTTGTTACTTTCTGAGATTTCGCGTAATTATAATTTAACACTCAAATGTTTAGTGATAATGTACAAAAAATGTTGTCAATATATTAATAATGCATATGTTATTTATGTATCAAATAAAGCAAGACAGCGGCAAAAATCCCCCATGCGAAGAGGCTATGCATCCACATCGGCTAACAACCTTGTAAAGCCGTGGTTAGAAAAATGTTACAATACAATAACTTTAAGACGTTTCATCACTAAAACAAAAACATTGGAGATATTTTGAATATTAAAGAGCCTCCAAAACAAACGACTCGAGATTAAGTTCAGTTACCTAGAGTAAACTGTCAATCTTATGCGTACTTATAAAAGCGGTAGTATGCTAAATGTATAGTGCAAGGGATATACAGAGAGAAAAAGTTTATTTTTCACTATTATTATGAGTAGTTATGCATTACTTGTTTCCAGAAAAATCTCTTCCAAACTTAATCTCCTAATGAGGAGCAATATCCCGCGAGCTAAATTCTTGTTTGGATTTACAATACAATTATCAATGCACTGTCTTGTAAGACTGTAAACGAGTAAATTGATGTAACTGGAGAAGTGGCGACATTCACTAGAATTTCTGATACGCTGAATATATTTATAATACCAGTGCATCCAGGTCAATGTAGGATGCAGTTCCATTGAGACTTTCATGACAAACGCACGAAATATTTGTCCAGAATAATTTCAGTGCTTCATGTCTGAGAATTAGAGGGCTTAAAGTAAATACAATTTTTTTATGGTTATTGATTATCGATTTATACAAGTATATAAAGATTATTGAACATCTTCCATCGAAGATTATACATCATCATTACGTCGCACAGAAGCAATGAATAGCCCAATTATCCCCAGTAAGTATTCAACCAGATAACAATAATATCGTAACTCGTGTTACGTACGTATAGAATGACGCGCCAGTGTAGGAAATATTAAATTATCAAATTCTTAGTACTGTAATGGCACGTGACGCGTTTAAAAAATGTAATACGAAATATGTGCAAATTTCATACAACTGACCTACTACAAGAAAATCCCACCTGGATCACATATAGTAATTATCTCTTCTCCCCGTGTCCATTATTCAGGCATTATCATTAAGTTTATTGATAATGATAAGCTTTACGACATACTCGTAATGATACCCTTATCACGTATGGACGTGAAGATGTACAAATTAATGACAGCGTGACGCACAATAATCAATTTCATTCCATTTCTAAGGAATTCATTAATGAAAGCAACAGACTATTGCATAAATACATTTCTCTTTGCGGGATTTTAGAAATTGAAATAAAAATTCAATGTAGAAAGTAAAAATACATATTCCTAGGTCTGGGTGTATTGTTACGAATACGTATGACTGATAGAAGTCATATATTTCTTTTGCCTCTCGATCTCTCTCTCTCTTTCTCGACTCACACACACATTATACGCTATTTCTACGTCTGATATCCGCTAGCTCGAGACGCACGTGAGCGCGAAACACGTGGACAGTTTTGTAGGTTGAACTAACGTAGCCAAAAAGAAACACGTTATTTACTGGTCAGTTTGATTTGGTTTAGTATATCTGTCGGATCGTGGAATGACGAGAGTAAATGTAATTTCGCGTATAAATATTGCATTTTTTTTTAGTGGGAAACTCCCGAAATAATTAAGTTCCTAATATCTATTGATCATAGTGATCCGAATTATGTTCACTTTCTATTGTGATGCCGTAAGGATTTTAATTCCAAGGAAAGATGAACCTCAACAATGAGAATTATGGATGGGCTAAACTCCCAGTGAACATATTACTTGGGATTCTTCAGAATTTAACGTATACGGAACTTCTAACGGCATCTCGCGTGTGCAAGCATTGGTGTTTAATAGCACACAGACCTGCACTTTGGCGCGCATTTGAATTCAACATCAGTCAGATCAGCAAGTAAAATATAACCATTAAATTAGCAAGGAAATGATTATAATTCATATGTATAGCCGGTTTGAAGTAATATTCATATTAAAAAATTATAGCGAATCTGTTTTACTTGCATAATATATTTATGAAAGAAGAAACATAAAATTCTTTTGCCATTACTGCAAATACACTTCATTACGAGAGTAGGCTGAAAAGTAATGCACACGTGCTTGCAGAACGTAACCGATAAGACATAGCGAGATCGGATAAAAAGTAAATTTAAGTACAATTCTTAAGCTTGAAAATCATTTATTTATTTTTCAACATAGTCACTGTTAAGACTAACTTCCGTCACTAAAAAATTCTTTCGACTTTTCTCGAATCCAGGACTTGATAGTTGCCTTCACCTCATCGTCTGAGGTGTAATGATTACCCTTGAGATCTCTTTTGAGTAGAGGAAAAAAATAAAAATCGCAAGGCGCAAGATCGGAGGAATAAGGAGGGTCTGGAATCGGTTAAAACTTCAGCTTTCTTATTGCCTCTTCAGTTGCGCGCAAGGTTTTCCTTCGATTCTCCCTTTGTTGCGCGTGATTTTTGCACAGATCAGCAATCGTCTCAGGGACATTCACGTGAACAACCTACTGGCTCTTATTAAGCCCTGAACTGACGGCACACATTTTATCCCTTTTACTGTTCCAAATAGTTGCATACTTATATGAATAGAGTATATGGTAGTATGTGCAGCTATAGTTGTAAGACTACGACAGTGCAATACAGCACAAAACTCATTTCCTTTCCCTCTCAACAGCTCCACCAGTCCACGTTTAATAGACTTTAGTTTACATCGACATGGATCCCAGCTGTGCTACGTATTTGTGAAAACGGATAGTAGCGTTGAATCTGCTGCAGCCGCCTGTATCATTCTGTCAAGACTGGTGAACTGCCCACTGAAGGTAACAATTGAGTATTTAATCCTAGACGTAGTTTTTTTGTAATTATTCTTTTATGACGAAATATTTAATTTGATATATATTCGCAGATGTTCGAATTAATTAACGTATCGAAGTCATCCTTTTTTTATATAAATTGTGATCGCTTTACTTCATCCTTGACAATAGCTTTCGATAGATCAGCTTTTAGATCGCTCATGATCGATCACACTCCTGTGGATGATCCTTCATTGGCGAACTTGGCTTCCAATACCTCAAGTACACGACCGCATTTGCGTATTAAGAGCTGCCTACGCTTATCATCAGAGGGTAACTTAGTAGTAATGGTTAATGAATTGACATTTTGTTAAAACATTTTTGGTCTTTTCAGGTATTTTGAAATTGGCAAATCATTGCTCTTATTTACGGGAACTATCTATTTCATATTCTGTACTGAGTAATGAGTTACTTATGGCACTCAGCGACAAAGAGAATGTCCATTTGAAAATATTATGTATAGAAGCACATCGAGAAGGAAAATCTCTTCCACTTGTCAGTGACAAAGCCTGGCAGTCGTTAGCCAAGCATTCTCCCAATATCAATATAACATTGTACGTAAAACGTATTTTATCTTTGATTAACTGTCATTTTTAAATTCTGTCGATTACATTGACTTTGATCTTCGCGTATCTCTTTGATGTTATCATAAATGTATTTACAGATTATGTTACTTGACCGAAGAGGAAGATTACGCGTCTCTCTTTTTAATGCAATTTCCCAGTGACGAATCTCTATTTTGCAAATTACGTGCCAGCTTCTGTTTTAATGAAAGTTAGTCAATCTTGTCCAAGTCTTGTGGAATTAATAGTTAGTGCTCATGGTCCTGATTTTATAGACCAAGGATTATTATCTGTGGCACAATGTTGCTCAAAATTGCGCATCGTTGGATTAGGTGACTGTGAACTTACGTGAGTATAGAATAATTCGATTAGTGATTGTCAATCAGCGACCTGAATAAGCCACGGATAAACTATTATTAATTTCATCACGTAGCTGTTCGGGTCTTACAGAGTTCGTTAGACTTTTAGGAAAAAGTCTTCAGGAATTGTATGTCTGGGAAATATCTCTGATAGATGATTCAAAGTGTGACACTAATGAATTGATTGCAAAAGTTTCTTCAATACTTGGTCGAAGCTGGACCCCCGAATATATTCCGTTATGGTGAAACTATGAATACTGAAAACAATTTGGAAAAGATGGAAATACAGGATTTTTAAGTGATCCAATAATGAAATAATTATATTTAAAAAAAATCTCTTTGGATCCACTTGATCATGCGATTATTCTACTGATGTACTAAACTCTTTGGAACATGAACTAAATGATAATTGTGTTTCATTGTTAATGAATATTATAGTGGCTACGGAATGCGCGATGCTTGTAACGAAATAGCGATATCGTTTCAATATTCAGCAGATTCTTTTACATTGTATATCATAAGCAAATTGTTCCTCAAAGTGGAATACATCTTTAGGGATGATCGTAGTTACAACATTAATGCTTGTTAATTAACTTTCATGCAAACACAATAATGTTATTTATATATTTCTTTTATATAGACTGTTTTTATAACGCACACATCGTTCGAACAAAGCATGTAACAGTAAGTCTTCTAATCACAAGATAAGAATTATTTATTTGGCCACGTTTTGATCAAACTTGCGTAAGAAAATGTCGAAAAATCTTGATAAAGAAACGCTTCCACTTTGGAAAAATCTTGAAACACGTAAATATATGTTACATCTCGCGACAACTCAAAAGCACTTCCATTAAAATTTGAATTATCTAAAGTGATTGTCATACCAAAAAATATAAATTTTATTGGATTATCATAATCTCTATTACGTGTAATGTATATAAAATAAAATAATATCACTAATTATTAATCAACCATCATAATAGGTAGATATGTATAGTATATAATAATATATGTATAATATTATAATACAACGAAGTCTGTACATTATTTCTATTATATAACGTAATAAATGATTGGGCATTTAGCGCTATGATTTTTTTAGCAACATTAACAATTACGCTTTTACAAGTTTCTCTTTCCCTAATTTTAATTGAAGTTTTTGCATCAATCCTCGTTAACAATAATCTACGGATGCGAAGCGCTCAGTCTTATGTCCCAGCAGGTTCATCCATTTCTTTGCTTAATAAGGCCAATGGAAGTACCTCTTTTTTTTTCGCAGCACATCTGCAAAATATTACAAATTTTCTCAATCAGACAAATCTAGGCACCGGAAAGACTTAATATTGTAGATAACGACTTAAAAAAATGTCTTTTGAACTCCATGTGTCAATGAGTAATTGTCGACAAATGTAATTAATTAAATTATAACAGGGTTTAACCATGATAAATAAATGATTTTTACATACAATTCATGTCATGACCAATAGTAAATAGAAGATTATTTCGCACTTAACCCATTTTACACGTGTTATCTGTTTACTATGTTATTTATCAACTTAATTAATTTTGTTAATCTTATGTCAATATTTTATAATCAGGGTTCAATCGGTAGGTGAAATATAATGATAAATATGTACTGTAAATTGAAAGTTCTCGAGTCACATTAAGCCCTTGTGAAATTAGAGTTCAGAACATGTCGATATTTAGTCATTAAAAATTCTCTATTTAATTATAATCCATAGAATGTAAAGTCACTTTCATACGACAATATTAAAATTAGGCTTTCATACTCAGTTCGTTGAACTACATAAGCAAAATAACGTCGTCATAGCATCTTGACTTGGACAATTCAATTTGAATGTCTTATGGCACTTTTCGTTTGATAAGGGCTTAAAAGGATTTAAAACATAAGTTCAACTTAATCATATAGTTATCGGAAAAACTATAACTTTTTGAATAAAGTACAATTTCTAAAACATGTCGCCTTGCATATCCAAAAACGAACTGTCAAATTGCAACGATAACCATTTGCAGATCACTCATATTTAAATTTAATCCATGCTAACTCCGATGAATAATTGGGACAAATATTCAAATTGATGGGCCTCCTTTTTCATTTCGTTGACAGAATTGTAAATGAAACAAAGTGGACGGCGTAGTTAATCTCTTATAAACGAAGAAGTTAAGTGATCTTAACTTTTAAACACATATGACACCGCGTATTTTTTTGCAACAAATTTCAATTGAACAATATGAATAATCATTCTATCATTATGAAACATAATAATATATGCATGTTGATGTCTGGGATAAAAGATTTGATGTACGAATGCACCAAATATTATGTGAGGTTCCTCTGTACTACGAGCTAGCCTTGTTAAAGAACAATGTCTCAGGTTATTCTAACAACTTTGAAATGTAAATAATATAAGTGAAACTGTACAGTATTACAGCCAATTGACCAGTACTATGCAATTGAAATGTGAATCATTTCTTCAATGCCTCTTCATTATAAACAGCATTTTGCATGATTTTCAAACGATTTCATCACTGAGCACATGTAGAATCAATTCGAGAATTCTCCGATAACCTATATTTACATTGAAAATTTTCCATTTTCTTATTTTTTTCTTCTTCATTTAATTCAAACGTCCAATTCTCCGTGGGTTGTCGTTTATCGGCAAGAATCCGCAATTCGTGGCGAAATAACAGTGTCTATCGTAGAGAAAGGGAATCGTCCTTAAATATATGTTATTAAAATCATCCAGAGAGAATCATCAAAATAACTAAGCCCAAACAATCAATCGGGCATATCTATAGATATTATAGGCACGACGGGTTTTGTCAGATCGATTTTTTTAATTTGCTTTTCGTTTTTCTCTGAAACCATAGGCTCCAATGGTGGCTGATCCTGATGGTCTCTTGGCTGGTAAGAGATATTACCATATTCCTGAAGCAACGGACATAGGCTCAAGAGAAAATGACAAAAGTCCTTGCGTATTCCAAACCACCCTATTAAAAAAGATAATTAATATTTCAGGGATTCTACAGGCAGTAATTACGTAACTATTCATACGTATATGATAATATTTTGTATCCTTTTCACACTTACATCTATTTCCACCTTTTGCACCAAAGGACATAAAAATAAGTGTCATATGTGACAGTAACAATGGCGTAGCTATAGTTGTGTAATTTAAGGAAATGTCTCCATCCAATTTGTTTGCTAATAGTATCTGGTTGAAAAAAAAATTATAGTATTAAAGAATATTTGATAGCCGAATATATATTAAATCATATATTTTTAACGGTGAGATATTTTTCAGGGAACTTACTTGAAACACTAATATCGGAACCACAAGAAATGTATATGCAAGTGCAGAATTTAACGAGGTCCGCCTTTGTCTTGCATTAATTTGTGGCGTTCTCAGTAGAACCGCAGCAAAGACTATTGCGTATAAAACAGCAACCAAAGATAAACATAAAAGTGCCCACAAGGGTACAAACACCACTTCCCAACTCCATGTAATAAAACCATCTAGTCTTAATGCTAAGAATATAAACTGCAATACATTCACAGCACAAAACAATTCTAGTTCAAATGAACGATCGTGTTTCACTGCCCAAATGCATACCTGAAAGAAAATTAAATAGAAGATAAGTAATTATACTAACAGCAACAGCAATTAATAATCTAATAAATCAATTACTTACTGCTATGGATACAATGGAGATAAATATAAGTGGTATAAATACAAGTATCCATAGATGCCTCTTAGTCTCCAATTTATGGCATACCAGCAATTCAAACATTAACAATATAAGATGCAATGCTAGTGTGATTAGCATTGCTTTATAATGTACATAGGCATCTCCTTCTAATCGAGCATGAGGGTGTCTCCACCATACAAAACTTCCAATAGTTGCACCCAAAATCACCATACTTTTCCAAAACCATATTGGACTAAATACTGACCAATAACTCCACAATATGAACCCGTCAAGTCGTAGGGCAAATAACAATGTAAATACCATAAGACATGAATGTACCAAGAACTTGCTGAAAATGAAAATATTACTTTAGCAATTCATGTAACTAAATATTTCGATCCACCAATAAAAATTACACTTAAAAAAAATATTGTTTAAGTTGAAATTTCATGGGAGCATAAATATTACAATGTACTTGACTCCAACATGTTGCCTGAGAGAAAAATTAACTGGAAATATAAATATGAATTTTTTAAATATGAAATTATATATTTGTTCTTTTGGCTTTATTTTCCCAAAAAGAAACATTATTTTTGTATCAATCTACAACTATTACCAAATAAAGGAATCATGAAGGCAATTCAACTGTAACTCTGCAAGTCAATTTTAAAAATTATAATTAAGATAAGTAATGTTACATATTTGATCAATAGAAATAGTAAAGTGGATAAGATTCATTATTGCGATTTACAACAGTTACCTTGGATTGAAGTCTTGAAAAAGTGTTTGTAAATTCATGGTTATAACAATGGGTTAGCACATAGGCCAACTTCTTCACCACGAATAAGTGTATTTTAAACGCATACTAATTCCACAAAAACTTTCTGTCTTCCGAGTAAACTATTTCTAATAACGAAGGCGAACGGGAGCCCACGCATTTGCGTACAATAGAAAATAAAACTTGAAGATCGCAGCGATCGCATGCAAATTTTCAAGCAAACTGAAATTAGCCGAAGACTAGCTTGCTATCGACATTCGATAAGTAAGCATAAGATCCTTGCTGGTCCTTGTACGAATGAACATAAAGAGTTGGATTTCAGAAAATGACATAATCGCGCAAGTAATTAAAAATATAATATTAATTCTATCTAATTTTTGTTGAACCGAACCATAGTTTTCTTAATATTATACTACCTAATAGTATCACAATAAATACATTTTTATAGTTTTGACTTTCTGATATTTTAGTCAAACTTTCATGATTTGTCATAGTTTTTTATATATATATATATAGGTTATTTTCTACAATAATAATTCACAGAGATACTTACTGTTCAATTTTGGCTTATAGTATCATATGTTTATTATAAATAGATGAAAAATCATATACAAAATAGATGAACTTAAAGAAATTGATTTCAATATGATTATAAATCAAAGTTTAAAGTACAAATAATCGCCACATATATTATAAGGACTTCAGATAGTTTCATCAAACTCGTTATTTTAAAAATTGTAATCTAAATATATTTTTTTAAATTAAGGCCAATCGAAATTATTGTCGAAAAACTCACGTTAACCAATGAGCAAACGATTTGCGCAGATCGATTGTGTAGTCAGCTTAGAGACTTCCGCTGTATGTAAGCGTGTTTCTTTCCGTTTGTATCTTTAATCATGGCGGTGGGGAAAAATAAGGGGCTCTCGAAAGGAGGCAAAAAGGGAGTTAAGAAGAAGATGTAAGTAAATAATAATATATTTATGACATTCCTTGCATTTCTATGATTTTGTCAATAATAATTTTGCGAAAATAGGCTCTCTGATGTAGGTGATAAAGATGGATTCTTTTTACTCTGTGACATCGGCACCATGCGTTTTCTTTCTAGAATACTGCCGGATTTTTCATGCTTTCCGAAATGTGTTGCAGCTACAAATAAAATATTATGCTTATTAGAAGTTTGTCAAAATGTAGTATCATAGATGATCGAATTGATTCAGAATGACGTTGTTTTGTTTACGAAACAATTGGGTTACTGTTTTTAGTACTCCGTTATTTTCTCAAAATGCATTTCGAGCAAAAGCACTTTTTAAAAAATGCAACGAATTGCACAGACTACTAATGTACATCCAAAATTTGATTAGTTTAAGATATTGAATTGTTGTAACCTCGAAAACGTGATTAAAGAAAAGTTAAGTAATATTACACTCATATTCTAACACACTTGTGTGATAAACTCCATTTCTTCAACTGCTCTTTACCTTTGTTATTATGATTTTATAAAGATAGTGAAAGTTCTTCATTGGAATATCTACATAAGCTTATAATTTAAGTATTAGAAGAATTATGTACTAACTTCTTAATGGTATGTATGTGTTAATAGCGTTGATCCCTTCACCCGCAAGGATTGGTATGATGTCAAGGCGCCATCCATGTTTACCACTCGTCAGGTTGGCAAAACCTTGGTTAATAGGACCCAAGGAACTAGTAAGTAATTAATAACTTTAATAATAATCGATGGTGCAACCCCAGCTCCACATTAGTCACTATTTTTACTTTTGTGGCGTTTAGTGTTGCGCAGAATAATGCAAACTATATCAACTCATTATTCACATTGATAGTGATGGATTTAGTTAATGCAACAAAATTTATTATATTATGCAGCATATTAATATAATTTTAAATTAGCACTTCAAGTACATAAGCACCATAGAACCAATCTTTTTCATATTTTTTTTTCTTTAAGTGTCTTTAATAGTTAAATTATTTTTTAAACAGAAATTGCCTCTGAGGGTCTGAAGTATCGTGTATTTGAGGTCTCTTTGGCAGACCTTCAAAGTGACAATGACGCTGAGAGGTCCTTCCGTAAGTTCAGATTGATCGCGGAAGATGTTCAGAGCCGCAATGTTCTGACCAACTTCCACGGAATGGACTTAACCACCGATAAGCTGCGTTCTATGGTCAAAAAATGGCAGACCCTGATTGAAGCTAACGTTGACGTGAAGACGACAGATGGTTACCTTTTGAGGGTTTTCTGCATTGGCTTCACCAACAAAGATCAACTTAGCACTAGGAAAACTTGTTACGCTCAACATGCTCAGGTAAAATAATTCAAAAATTTTTTAAAAGTACTTTGAAGTACCGCAACTCGTAGTTCCATTTGAGTTTTATAGTAGACTTTATGGATTTTTATAAAGTTGCGTAGAGAAAAAGCAGATACTTACCACGCCATTCCTTTTTCAATGGGAATGGTGAAATTTAATGCTGTAACAATTTTCTACTTAACCTCCATAACTTAAATTCATTACAGTCATATAGCATCCTTGAAAAAAGATATACATGTTTTATATTCAGTGATATTATATGATACTTAAAAGTAAAAGTGTAGTTACAAATTATCACTTAATACATTGGAAAATTATTTATATACTTAGGTCCGTAATATCCGGAAGAAGATGGTAGATATCATCACTGGTGATGTTGCAAAGAGCGATCTGAAGGGAGTGGTTAGCAAACTCCTGCCTGATGCTATTGCCAAGGATATTGAAAAGGCCTGCCAGGGCATTTACCCCCTCCACGACGTCTATATTCGCAAGGTATGTATTAGCAATCCTTTTAAGATCGACACTTTTTGTATTCATTATTATTCATATGCAATTGTTCGGATTAATTAAATAAAACCATTAATATTGTTTAACAAGTCTTTTAATGACGATGAATTAAACTTATTAGGTAAAGGTATTGAAGAAGCCACGTTTCGAGTTGAGCAAGTTGCTCGAACTCCATGGCGATGGAGGTGGCGGAAAGAGTGGAGACACTGAAGAAGGTGGTTCAAAGGTTGACAGGCCTGAGGGCTACGAACCCCCCGTACAGGAGTCTGTTTAATGGCATAATGCTCCTAACATCTCTTTTAAAAATAAAATCCACTTCTCTGTGCGGAAATGTGTTTTTCTTTTCATTGAAAATCCAGCTTTCATCCTACATCTTCATATGTGAATTTTGAGAGCAGTAAAATTTCTTAACGATGCAAAATAAATATGTTTCAGCCATAAAATTGGTTCTACATTGAAATATCTTTTTTTGTACTTTTAAGTAATAAGATGAATCGAAAACAAAATTAATTTTCTAGGTCCGCTGTAAAACTTATAATCATTCAATAACATAGGTTAAAGTAGTAAGGTTTTATTTGGTCAAAATACAATACGATTCGTATTGAAAAATATATAACTAGTAATAACAAAAGGATAATAAACTGAGTACGAATTTTTAGCCGCTTATAAGCAAAGCTCGAAAACTCTCGCTCCACGAAAACAATGTATATATAATTAGGACAAAGAAAAGAATCTTTGTAATGACATCCACCCAATACATCCTGCAACAGACAAATAATTACCATGCAAAAGCTGTCCAAAACTTTTGAAGAGATACTTTTTAATACTACGTACACTTTCATATGACGACGTGCGGCAGGTAGCGTCTCCGGTGGCTCGTTCAAGACATAGATTCTCGCAGCTCTAATGCAAGCCTCAAAGTACGCGTCCAGATCCATATCATCACCATGCAATTGATACAAGATCTTCTCTTTGGCATTTAACTTCTCTCTAAGTTGAGTAATATTTAAATTATCAAAGTCCCATTGATTATTGGCATAATACTCGAAGACTTCGAATCCTTTCTGAATCCGTCGATGCACCCGACACATACTGCAATCAAAACAATGATTCAAATTCTTTACCATCTATTACATTTTTATCAGTGATTGTTACTTACATAGGCTTATGACCTGCCAAAAATATAAGCGAGTCAATGAGGTAGGCCGGAATCATATGGAAAAACAAAACACAAATATTGTGCAGGAGTCTGGACCTCTTCATACTACCACCTGGGTACCAAACAACGCCGTTTAAAGGTACTTTCTCGGTGACTCTACGGCCCCTCTCGATTATTTCAGCCCATGACACCTGGAAATGATAAAAAAAATCATTTTCAACTAAAAGATTCAGGAAGGTAATGATTGTAAGAATTTGTCAAAGGGTCACCTTAAATTCAGTGCTGCTTGTGAGGTTATAAACTCGTTTCTCATGATCTTTCAGGTAAAGATAGTTCCAAGAACAAGCTATGATAGCATTTACTGCAATGTCTACAGGTAGGTAATCTGCATAACCGTTCTGATTACAATACATGGTCCTGATAACACCTTTACCAGCACCAATTAATAGCCCAGTTGGTCCATTAATATTATCAGTCCAACCAGGCAATGGCTCCTTCCATATTGGAATTATTATACTGGGTCTAGATAAAAAAGTAAATGTATCCTTGTGTATTTAGAATTTTCTTCAAACGTCATGAATAAAGTATAGGTATGTCGAACTATTCAAACCGTAAGATAATAGCTGGGATATGAGGCATCGCCTCCTCGACAAGACTTTCAGATAATGCTTTAGTGAAGGCATAGGTATTTGGCAAATCACCCAATATTTTATCTGTCATAGCTTCAACTACTTCGTCCTCCATCCATTCTACACATTTGATCAGTTTATGGGGGTCCGAGGGTGGTGGATATGGTTTTTCACTCAAAACCTAAAATTACAAAGATTCTCAAATAGAAGTAAAGCACTAGTTCCCTTTTTTACCGTTTAAAAGCACATGCCTTTTCCTCAAGATGACAATACGCTGTACTGATATGAGCGAACAAAACAAGATGCTTCATTTCTTTTGCAAGATCCAACATTTGCTTGGTACCACGAGTATTCAATATGACAGCTCTTTTAAGGAGCTCATCAAATCTGAAAATCATAAAAAATCATAACTGTCTAATCTATACTAATATTATAAGGAGGGAAAGTTTGTGAGTTTGAATGGTTATGTTCGACGATCTCGAAAACCAATGAACCGATTTTTACGTCACTTTCACTGTTGGCTTCCTTATGATCTCTGAAATGCCATAAGCTATGTATTATCACAGTTATTTCATCACGGGGTTGAGTATTGACGAACAAAAATGTTGGACAAGTCGGAGAAAAAACGGTAACTCGGGGTACCTAAAATTGTATACATTAAGAAATCTGTTAGATATATCGGAATCATCTGTGAATCGAACGTAGAATTTAATTACTTCCATGAGTTTGAAAGATACACGTGTTTGATTTTTGTAATTTGCATCTTTTCTACATAACAATGAATATTGGCAAAATATTTTAATATAAGTATTATAGTAAATTCCTTTTTTACACTTCATAACTAACCGTAGGGACCCTCTTTAATAGTTTATATATAAAAAACAGATTCTCTATCTATATGTCCTATTGACTCATCAATCCTTTGACAAATCTGTCCCAAATTTTGCTTACAATTAGTTACTCTCTAGAACCTTATGAAAAATATAAACTATTATAAGTTTAATCAGCATAGGCATATACTATAAGTATTGACATTTTAGTGTTTGCGTTGAAGATTAAATACAATCAGTTACATAAATCATGCGTAAATCGCGAAAAGGTGTATTACTCATAGGATAGTAAAAGAGAAAGCATGGTGTTAATGAAACGATATCGCGCAATCATGGGTTTTTACTTCACTAACAAAGAGAGAGAGCCGATAGGATATAACCGTCCTCTTGAAAAGTCAGTTAGCATAGATACAGATGGATGTTCTGTGAAAGTCATAGTTTCGTCCTAAATGATTTTGGTATTCCGTAAAATAGAGAAATATCATTTATAATTAATTTCTAATACATTTTGAAATTATTCAACACAGCCTCAACGTAATTTTCGAAAAGAAACTGTATCTATTATTCGAACGATTTACGTATTCCGTAAAATAGAGAAATATCATTTCTCTATTTTATTTTGAAATTATTCAACACAGCCTCAACGTCATTTTCGAAAAGAAACCGTATCTATTATTCGATCAACAATTGATGCTATTGTTTGTTCAAGTTAACTACCGTACTAACCTTACTGTTGCTGCAGCATGATACACGATATTAATCGTATTGCAAAGCATCTTTCGATCGTCTCCCGAGAGTCCCAATCCTGGTAAAGATACATCACCATTCACGGCAACAACCTTTTTGTGTATTTCAGGTAATCCTCTGAGATCTCTCACTTTCTCGAAAAGCTGATAGTCAGAAATATTCAATTGTTAAAGATCAAAAACATATCCTCTTTTCAGTATAGATATAGAGGAAGATAAACTTGGATTAAATAATCAAAATTCTTTTAGTTCCCAAGTCCTGCTATAGTGGGTATCTAGATTGTTAAAAATGATAATATATATGTATACATATTTTGAATAATAAAAATACTAATTCTGAAAAATTTGTATGCTGTAATTATATTGGGTATCGCTTTAGCTTCTGATTTGTGATATAAAATTTTGATATTCGCTTCTTAATTCTCCTTAAGCAGTGTTTTGAAAAATCTTAATTATTATTAGCCAATTGTAGTAAATAGGTGGAAACAAAATATCTGTATACAAGGATGTTTTAGATTAAAGATAATAATACAGGATATTCGTAATTGTCTCTGTCGTTACATCTGCCAGGTTTGATTGTGCAATTCGAATTATTTATACTTTACTATGATTTCTAAGATCACTCTGTTGCAACGCGGCTAATTATGAATGTCAGTGAGTCAAGCAGGCATTGTATTATCATATCAAACAATAAGAGTTCACGATGTGGTTGTTAGGCAAATAGTCAATTGACCCTTGAATTCAGTCGTAGATATGTTTCACATTTAAATAGAAAAAAAAAGAAAGTGGCACTCGTTGCGTTATATGAAGGGACTGTTTGTTAACTTTTGACTCGTATGTCCTAAGACAGTATGTAAAAGCGAAATTACTATAAACAGTGAAGCGCGGCGTTTTCAAATGAATATCTTTGCAAAAGAGAAAGTCTGAGCGAGTAAACTGGGAAAAGAGCAGTAGATACAATTTTGGTTCACGTTGAAATATAGTTACGTATAGTCGGTTCGCGAATTCAACGATAATTTTGACAGATGGAAAACGATCCAGTCTTTAACGAGCTATATGTGGCTTGTATAAAATTTTTGTTACAAATCATGAATATTCACGATTTCGCACTGAGATATATGATATTCTTTTATTTTAGCATATATTTCGATTTATTTGTTAGCGATATTGTGGAAAGCCACGATTTATTAAGTGTTGTATTGTTTGCAAACTGTTAAAAAAAATTAAATATGTCGAGCGACCATACATAGGCTCACCATATATATAGTTGTTTATAATTTTTGTTTCTAAAATCATTTAATACCCATCGAGTACAAATACTTGAAATTCCACGTGATCGACTGACTTTCTCGCCCGGGGACTCACCAGTTACAACTTTCAACTCTTTGCGTTTCCAGCTAAAGGATTAAGCGGTTACGCACGATGCCTACGGAGTTTAAAAAGTTTTGATTGTTAGCCTTCGATTGAATTTCGAGGTCGTACGAATTGACGCGAAAACCTTCAATGATAGGCAGTTCAGAGGTCAGAGATCTTCAAAGTGATTAACAACATCTAAGCATATCGTCTCAAAGATAATCGATTAACGCGAAAAAAATATTATGCAAATTCAAGCATAGTAACTTCAGCATAGATCATGGTCACTTTTTGTATGATTTGAGAAGGGATCGAGCATGACCAGTATAGTAAAACCATGTATCATTATACCAATCTCAAAGATTGAAACTTCTAATTACACAATTCACAATATGAATAACGAAATTAAATTTTCTGAGCTCTATAATACCTAGAAATGGTAAAACAGGTTATGCAAATTGAATGATACTCGAATTTACATTTGCTCTTTGGCCATCGTCGATTCAGTGTTGAAATTAAATTTTTGAAAGTCTCAACAGTTAGAAAATTAATATTATAAGATATACGAAAGGCGATATATGTATTGCATAAGAAAACAAAATACTACAATTCTAATAGGAAATGTGAAAGTGTTCGCTGGCAGTGAAGAGACCGAAAAATTAATTTGCAGGTTTTGGACGTTTCGTGTAAAAGGGAAATTCATCTGACCTGCTGGCCTTGTTACTCCGGTATACGGCGTAACTCTCCCTATCTTTGATGAATGCACGTTGCGTTAGAGCAGACAGTTAAGATGTGACATAATAACGTCGAGAGATACTTTCACTGGACGATCATTTTTTTTCCTTGAGTTACAGAACGTCCTTGACTCTGTTTCTACTAAGCACGACTCCAGGGCATCTCGGAGGGTTTGCAATTTTCAATCAGGATATTATTACAGCTGTTATTTCCGGTAAATTTCAAAATTCACACATTATCTTCATACAAATTGAATAAGATAATAATGAAAACTAGTAACACCTGATAGTAACGCTTTTTGAGGTTTTCTTTTTTTTATTCACCAAAGCAATTTTCATATCTCCGTAAGCCAATCACTTCGGACCTGGTACACGAGGAATTTCATATTGGACATACGTTAATATATTTTCCCTTCACTTTGGCAGAATATAATCATTGATGCTGGGAGTTGTGTTCACTGATATATTTTATGAACCAGTGACGAGATTACTGATTGCATTATCGCATATGAAATTAAATGTCTGACGCTAGGATTGAGAATTTTTATACAAAGAAATTGACATTGTGATATTATTTAATTGATAAGTATATCATAGCAGTCGATAAAATCTTATCCATATTTTATTAGTGAAAAGTCAATAATTTTCAATTTCACTCTACGTGTATATATATATTTTTCAAATACATACATATATATATACTTTTGTAATTAAACTTCAATGACTCATGTAATGACGTGTACACCATTAAAGATTGACAGATTGTGCATATTTGGTTGCAAATTTACTTTCTCTTGTCGATACGATGACCGAAATTAAGAATCTCTTTTTAGCACGGTGAGATCGAAAAATGTTCCTGGTAAAAGATGCACAAATAGGCAGGACGCGTATGACATATTTTATTGGTTCGTTAAGCATCATTATTATCAGCCATCATGCAAAAGAATGTTACGTATGTCATAGTCGTGTGAAGATAAAGTATCCAGTGAAAATAATAGAAAGACAGTCTTACGGGAGAATTGAAGATTTCTTCCAGACGATGCTTGGGATCTTTTCCTTTCTTTGGTCTGACGAGTATGTAGATTTTTCCAACGTCAGGTATAGTTCGTAAAAATTTTTCGACCATTACTTTGCCTAAAAAACCTGTGCCACCGGTGAGCAAAATCTCGCAACCCTTGAAAGTCTCTGCTACTCTGTCTGGTATATCCTCCATGCTTGTTTCTGTCATCGTGCCGGATAAAAATTACCGAATCGCACGTTTGACTTTCGTTTTACTGAAAGTAGAAAATAAAAAATGTATTTTAATATTTTTTAAATTACATTACAAATGCACGATTACAGTCATCACATCCTGATTAACCTTAAGGTACCAGTATGCATTGTTATGGGATTTTATTTTACAATTTTGTTGGTCGGAAATTCGATCTAGTTTTTTGGAAAAGTTAGTTTCTTATATAAACGCTATTTCCACTTGGCTGAACATGAAATAATGCATGGGCGAATTAACGTAATGACCAGTTAACCGTAGTATGGTCAGTCGACTGATTATATGGAATGAATGTTGTTGTTCTGTAAAATCTTAATTGTCATGGAAGACTCGAGTATCATGATTAAAATTAATTAATGACTTACAAGAATTTGTATTTAATACTTTTTAACGTAATAAACATTCTATGTTACTTGAACGAATCAATCTATAAAATTATGAAATTTTCGAAGTAATTGTATTAAAAATTTTTTAATTTCATTAACACGCTGTATTATTAATGCAAATCAAAACATGCACAATTCGTATGCAGAAATAACACGCATCATCGGTTTTACAAGATTAACGTTACAAGTATGAATTCAGTTTTTTTTATTTCCTAGTACATACTGATGTTATTATATGGACCGTTTATTTTGAATGTGATGTAAGTCCATTTTCTCTTCAAATAAAATAATAGTTATAAATAAAAAGTTTACATTAAATTAAGCATAAATAACATATATCATTTTTTTTTAATGGACTTACACCACTTTCAAAATAAACGGTCCATATGTATCGGAAATCAATGCAATTCAAATGCTACTAGAATATTCATATGGGCATATATAAACATGCAATATAGTACTTGTTATGTCACTATCGGTTTTATAATCGTATGTAATAATGTAATTATAGGTTAACATTGCAGCTTCACTACCAAGTACAAAATAAGCTTTGCTTTACATAATTCTATTGTCGTCCTTTTCAAACGTCTCATTCATAGGAATATCTAAGTTTTATCACTGATAAATTTTCTGATATAAAATCAAAATGATATATCGAAAATTTAATTTACCTAAAAGATACTGACGATCCACACATAATTGGTGGTTTCTAAAACTCTATAATTCAGCCCTGTCAATAAATAATTATAATATATTAGTGAAATTGTGATCAATTTACAAATTAGCCATCGTCAGTTAATTCGGAAGGCAAAGTGAGTCTAATATCATGGACCTAACTGCACAAACAGAATGCAACGTAATATGTAGATATCGGACCAGCAGAGAAACGTGCGAGGTATGTAAATATAAGGTTGACCAAGAAATATAATTACCAAGAGGTTATATTTGCGTTACGATGATTGCGATCGAGAAACGTAAAAAGGCTACCTGAATAAAAGATGCTAATTCTAGGTTAATCTTATGCCTGGAGTACATCCTGATAACGTACGTTTCTTCGGTTGCTTACGTGTGTTGAATAATTGACAATTGAGGTTGTGTAAGAGTTTAAGATACAAGGAAAACAAGCTAAAGATGCTGTAGGTAAAGTACACTTTGATCAATAAAAAAAATACGCGGAAAGGTCACGCAACGATTGACGTTGTAACTTTTTGCTCCAACTTGGTACTTTTGTTTTTGTTGCTCAGTAAGGCAAAACTGGTTAACAGGTTGAGAGCTACGCTGAGGTGGAGGTCGACTGCTTGCATCGCAAGTTACGACATGAGAAACACGAGTAGGCTGTCGGTTAGAATTGGAATTTCATCCTGGGGTGTATCATTTTGAGTATTCCTTTTACCTAGTTACTCTAATTTTTAGTTTTACCAATTTCTTTTTTTGTTTAGGAATCCTTTTGTCTTTGGATATATGCTTTTACGAGTCGTTCACAACTATTTAGCTAAAAATTAATCCTTAACCAATTTTGATGATTACGGATGTACAGGGATAAGAAATTTAAGGCCATATTCTACTTTTCAACTTTAAAAAAATCGAATTTATTTTGTTAAATTTTTCGATAATATATTACTTTTAAGAACACACATGTAAAATTTGATCGAGCAATTCCCAGTAGATCGGATTTTAAAGAGGAAAAACCCAGTAAACGTTTAACAAGTTTTAAGTAAACTTTAATTTTTCAAGGAACTCCGCGCAACGCCATCTATTTTATGTTTAATTTTGTAAATTTTCAATTTATAAAATTTTTTCCTCTATAAAGAATCTGTTTTCGAATAAAAAATTAAACCGATAGCACTTGTTGTTCTATTAAAAAAAAATCCCAAAAATCACCCATTTTTTGACTGGCAAAGTAGAATAGGGCTTTAGGAACCTCTTGTCCCATAACAATTTTTCGAATTTAATTTCAGGCTGATTCCGAAGGAGTATTCATCGATCCTTCGTCCGGTGAATGTTGTTAGTTATTTTTTTTCTTCTGAATTATTAATTTGCTTTCACAACTTTGGTATAGATGTTTCTATTGTGGTTGCTCTAGAGACTTTTGTCGCGTAATAGAAATTGTGGAAAGAATTGTTTTCCTGGATATTATCGGCAAGCCGCTAATCGGGAAATGATATATTTTATGAAATTTTGTTTCAACTAAATTCTTACTGCTGTTATTATACACGTTACGTTTTTCTAGTTGGTTGACCCAACTGATTGCACAAAGTCGCAAACCACATGCCAGCTCTGCATAACGTCAAATTTACATGGAACCAGTGAAGGTATTTTATTTGAAAAATTTTTGTAAATTTTTCTATACAACTTTCTGCACCACTGTCGTTTTTTTTAGAAAAAATTATTTTTAGAAAACTTTCCACTCGATTCTGCCACGTGTTAATTGACACACTTCTTCAGTAGTTTTGCACATCTCACTTTCAACTTTTACATAATGAAAACAAATAAGATTTCATTGGAGTTGCATGTGAATTTTGAATTTTAAAAATAAAATTATACATTTGATTTATTTTTACAGTTTCTTTTTTCTTTTAATTTAGCCAAATAAAATCTGTTCAAATTACTCTTTATTATAACTGATAAATATTTTTCTTGGAAAATATATACAATAAGATTGTAATTCAATGGCAAAACTATATTAAGTATAATTTCTTTTATCTTTCAGAATAATCGAACCACTTAATCCAGTAAATTTCATTACAGTTAGAGAGCAGAAAGTGTTACCATCATTAATAGGTCGAAACAGCTGACTATCGATACTCCTGTAATACGTGACTAATTATAGTTATATTTCATGACTTGTAAATGAAAAAAAAGATTATCTCTCACGCAATACAAGCAGTAAATCGAGTGAATTACAAAATAACAAAACTAACGATGTACCATCAAATTACTAGACGTCGAATTAATAAAGATCATAAAAATTTTCAAAAAAAAAATGACAACGAACTAACATTGGAACTAGATTATAAAATTCAATAGTATCTATCTAATATATCTAGCATGATAATCATCTATCTAATTTTTATAATTTCATCTACATCAGTCATAAACACACAAATTCAGTCCCCGCTATGATAATAATTAAATGATAGTAATCAATGGCAAATTTGTATAACTATGGACAAAAAAGTATTAAAATCGCCGTACCCTCAACCGGCAAATTATCGAACAATTTTTTCAAGAATTGCCATATTTCAAATATTATATACACTTACAAATTTGTAATATCACCTCTCGAAAGTTCCAAACGTTATGAGAAATCCAAAAAATGAATGCACTTCGCAAAACAGGTCACTTTATCTGATAAAATCCTCAATCCTTTGTGGACTGTCGATAGAAAATTTTCTATACTATTTTACGACTCAGATTTATATTTCACCTGATCTCATCAGATGGTGAGCCCGTTGCAGACTGAGAACGTAACGCGCCCAATGTTCACTGGACATTCATCGGCAGGCAGTTCAGGGCTGTACAACTTTCGACATAGCCCAGTAATTCCCACTACGGAATAAATTCTTATAGTTCTGTTCACCTCCTACGTCACAGTTTGCAGCCAATACCTAAGGATAATCTCAGGACTTTTTTCATGCTCGTATAATACATTAATTACTTTTTTCATTATTTTTATTCGTGGAAAATGTCTTCCCACAACCATTCATCGAATATCCATTAAATGAGGGCGGGATGATTATTTCTTCTGTTCAAGAGCGGATGTTGGGATAGTGTAAAGGATGGAAATATTTTTAGAATAATACATATTTTATCTGAAAGGTATCCTATGTTAAATACAATATTTCTATGAATTTTTATGCCTTTCCGAATTTGGTAAATCTTATGTCACATTACTGGCCACGAAAGTTCTCCACGTCACTGGCGTGAGATCACAATGTTAAAAAATTATATAAGTCAATCGAAAAATGAAATTCCTTGCTTAATTGTTAAATAAGAGATATAGAATAGGCACGATCAGCGTGTACCTTGAATTTCAAGTAATACATATGTAACGGACTTTTACAATACAAAACTTGGTCATAGTTCAATTAAATGATCTATCAGATAAATAAGAAAGTTACGATCGTTGAGAAGTATTTTTATTATTTATTGTATCACTTAACGATCATTTTAAGTAATGTTTATTTTGACATTGAATCTTTGCTATAGTGAAATCTCATAACTGAGGATATATTTTTTTTCATTAGTTATATTATCTTAACACTCGTTAATGCTCCATCGACATTTTAATACTACGTCAGTGCATTTTAAAAACTTATATATGTTAAAAATGAAAAGATTTACATACTACATTGAAAGAAACGTGAGTTCTAAACAGAAAATTTAATTTGGGACTTTACAGCGAGACCATTCGAGTCCACATACGGAATACCTGAAACAGAGTCACTTTCTCTAAATTAACTACAGACCCTCTATCGAAAGTGGCAGAAGCAAAGGACCATTTCGTAGAAACTATAGGTAAAGTTCATCCACGCGTAACATATGTTATCAGTATCATTCCATGAGTTTCAATATCAAAGATCAGTATAAATTTTTTATTAATTATATACACTTAGTCATGTAGCATTAATTAGATATGTCATATACGTATAAACGGGGGAACAGTGTAAAGATTGGCTGATGATACTTCTTGTAGCGTTTCACCGAATTTTGTATTTTTTCATATATAAGTGTGATAATAAATGTGGTGATGATAAATTACAAAATTCAAATCTTCAGTTTTAAGTCTCCTGTATACTGGTTATATGGTCTGTGAATATTTTCTACAACCGTTGACATCCACCTAATATTAACCTATTAATAATTTCGTAATACCGTTGATTTAGTAACTATATTTATGTAGTTAGAACTGGACGTTTCACAAACGTAACAACGTTAGCGCAAAGCAGTTCGACCTCTATTCTGTGACGCAAGTATACTTTCGTGCGCAGCAGCAGCTAAGCTAGTCGAGTCTACTGAAAAGTGATTTCAACATTTCAGGATCCCAGGAATCTAATGTTGTTTTTTTAACCTGTGACGTAGTGCCTATCTATGATTCCTCTTTGTGCGATCTACGTTGATGTCCTATTATTTTTAAGTAAATACTGATACGGCGATATCAACGATCAATTTATGAAGTACGTTAGATGGTAGGTGAAGAATGTTAAATATTCTTTAGTGCTCAAATTACATATTAGGATAGCTTCTTTATCCACCTTTCTTATAATCAAAATTAAATTTCTTATTCTTAACCTTTAACCTACACGGAGAGAATTTTTCATTAAAAATTAACGTGAAACTCACCATGACCACGGGACATCATTGCATTTCATAAAATATTACCTGTACATGTATTTAAGAACAATTCACGAAAACATCCTAAAAAATAAGCATGATACGTCAGCTTTTACTGAAGTGTACGGTAAAATCTTTCAAATTTGAAAACATGTAGTGTAAAAGTATAGCTTTTACCCTGTTGAATTTAAAAAGTCATTCAAAAGTGGAGTGCACTATACTTTTCATACCTTTGAGATCAACCACAAAATACATTGACATTGCGAAACGCAGTAGAATTGCAAGTAACAATATTTACCGTGTATACTATAAAATTTATTTGTAGCCACTCAAAATATCGTATCTTATAAGCAATAAGTAATGAAATGGTAATGATGATACTGGTTTCTACGGTAAATTTTATCGTGAATTTCCTAGGAAAAATTAACGAAAAATTCTCTCCGTGTACGTATGTGCGGTCTCGCAGACCTCACAAATTTTACATTTAACCCTGTCGTCGAATTTGTTTCTACTTAAGCGTTCAATAAACTAAAAAAAATATCTATTAAATATTTATTACTTGATACTTGGTTGATAAGTTTCTTTAAACTAAGTAAATTGTAATTCCTCCGAATTCCACAGACTTCACATTGTAATGTATATTCCTAAAATCGTACCTTTGTACCATTGTAATGTATTTCCTAAAATCTTTACGGAATTTCTAGTGCGCCAAAATATTTTATGTTTATCATGAAATACGCATAAATTAATTAAGCTTATAGAGTATCGCTAAGAAGTCATTGACTATATATATTACAGAAAACTAAAGATCCCACACATACATAGTGCAACTGTTATAATATTTTTCATATCACTTGTTGAGTACATTATAGTGATAAAAAAGTAATAAGAATGAAAATACAGTATAGTTTACAATTTTTAATAAAATTGGCACTGAAATACGTCAATTGGAATATTGTACGAAATCGACGAGTAATATCATTTTCATGTAACTGTAAATATTCTTGTGTAAAAATTTACATATATCTATGATATAGAAACAACAGTGCCAAAAATTATACATGTATATATAATATACATATGGCATTATTTTATTGAGTAGTATTTAATACTTTTGTAAAGTCTAATTTCTTGGCCCACGTAACTGTGACCTCTCACAACATTGCATAGCTTCGTTACATAGAAGTTTTTTACTTTAATGAAAGAGTCAAATTTCATTGACTTCAACGAAAGCACTGGATGTGGTTTTAAACGGTATTATCCAGGAATAAACGAGCCAAGCGATAAGTATTCCAAAGGCAATCCTGACAAACAAATCGGCAATGTATAAGTAAGCAAATACGCGCCTGGCCTGAGGTAAGGTCGAGGGATCATCTTTAAGACAGTACTTTCTTGTACCGAGGATGTAAGTCAGGATGTAATCATCCCAGCAAATATTCTTAGTGTTCATAAAAAATATCTCCCTGTCAGAAGATCTTAAACGTTGTTGTATATCCTTCAACCGGTCATTTCTATAAATAGAAAATAAAAAATAATTAATATATACCTCCAATTATTCGTGAAGTCTTATATAATTATACTTCGTTGTGATTTACACAAGGTCAAATGCTACAAACGCTTAATTATTATATTTTTTTTTTTATGAACCTTAAACTTCATTCCTTCCCTTCTAATAACATCGTAATATGTATCCTTCATGGATCGATTAATAAAACGATAACTTTGCTTCGAAATTTCATGAGAAATTATTTTGAAAACATTTTTTAGAATACACACAAAGATTGCCTAAACACCTTCTTTACACTCGGACTAAGGTAGAGATACGTCAAATAATTTGAAACTTTTTAACCTTGTCCAACCTAACATTCTAAATCAAATAGATACTTGGTTTACGCTTTATTCTGTAAGTCTCAAAGTGGAATTGATGAAATAGCAGCATACTATTGTAGCTGTCGTAGCGGAACTTGTACTATCGATTTATGTAGTCATGTCATGACATTAGTACAGCATTTAGAATACGCTTAATATTTCTCGAATATATCTTTACTTAGTTACATTTTCGAAAGACTTTTCAAAAAGATTTATTCAGATGACGAGAGTAGTAAAATGAAATAGATAATATATCAATGTCCTTGTGTGATTTTTGTGCAGTGCCCAACAGATGCATTTTAAGACCCGGCAAAAATACTTTCCCGATATATTTCATGGCTACATTTTTCTTATTTTGATCGGCTTGACATGACCTTTAAGAATAAAGTTGTCGCTTATTAATTCCGTCCAGGATCAAAATCAACTTCTCTACCCGTTCCTCCTTATACGAGTGTGTATCAACGACTGCATTAGTTGCCAACTCATGTAGTTCTTTCGCTTTGATCTCCAATTTACATGCAGGAAGATAACGAAGCGATCACGCATAAAGATTTTTTATGCGAAATAACCGAATGGGTCATCGCATATATGTCTATGACTATGAATGCCGCAATTATAATGGCAATAAATCTTAAAAATACTTGCCGAAATATCCATTCTTTCGTAGTATAATACTGAAGCAGTTCCAAACCCGAAGATATTCTGCTTTGTACTTTAATCAAGAAAGGTTTGTTCCCAGTAATAATAAGCAAAGCGTCCAAGAGATACGCGGGTATTGTATGTAAGAAGATAACCGCCAACCAATGAATTATTTTGGATGATGTCAAACTTCCACCAGGATACCACAAAGGACCTGAAATCACAATAATGTATTACATAATTATGGACTACATATCATAATGTACCTGAAACTACCCATGAATGAAATTTACTAGTTTACAATACCAGCACCTCAGCACTGTCCACTTTCACATAACAGATGTTATACGGTTAAGCAGAATCAGGGGGGCTAAAGTACAAGCCTACTATAAACTATATCTAAATAAATTCAAGAACCTGAGAAAGGATGTGTGAGAGCGTGTTTTCTCCCTGTCTCCAATGCCCATCCCCAAGATATAGGATTCTCGCCACTCTCAGTGACGTTCATGAAGAAGGGCTCCGAAGGTTGTTCAAGTCCGACCCTCCACGCTAATGCGATTATAGCATTCACAGCGAGATCGCATGGTATCAAGTCAGACAGGTAATCCTTGTTACAGAGCATCGATCGAATCACACCTTTACCAGCACCTATCATCAGCCCAGTTGGTCCATTCATGTTCTCCACCCAACCTGGTGCAGGTTCTTTCCAGGAGGCAACAACTATGGCGACATCGTTAAACATAAATATAACATTATCGACATGATGAAACTACTGATAAAACAATATTGTAATTTCTTGAGAATGTAAAACGTACCTATTGATGGTCTTGCAACGCCAATTGGCAGACCAGATCTTGCAACGAGATCTTCACTTAGTGCTTTGCTGAATGCATAAGTATTTGGCTGGTCACCCAGTAGTTTTGGTGTCATTATCTCTAACATATCATCATCCAAATGTTCGACTGTTGATAATACAGTCTCTGGCGGTACTGGTGTTGGATATGCCTTTTCTTCTAGAATTGCTTGACCGCACTGACAGTAGGCCGTTGACACGTGAATAAATGCTTGGAGCTGAGAAATCTAAAAAAAAAAAAGCAATTCAGATGACCTTTGCAATGACATCTTTGCTACCCTCACATACATATATTGAGGAAAACAACATCCTTGTAATTTATTATTCGAAAATCCTTCTTTTAATTTATTTGTTACCTTATGCCTTTCCTTATAACAGATATAAGTTTTCTATCTGTCTTATTTTATAGCTATTAACTACAATACCTTTTAGGAATCTTATGCACGTGTAATTGCCAATAGGGTGTTTTCTTTATTTTATTATCTATATTTTTTTTTTAAGTGCACACATTCATTGAATGCTCTTTAACCTATCAGCGGACGCGTCATATCTAGCGCACCTAACTTTCATTGTTGTGTCATTTCAAAAGTTATGTTGCCTTCGAGAAATAATCATAGGCTTCTCGCAGCTTAAGCCAACCAGTGAGTGCGCCGGTACATGGCAGATGACTGGGCCATCTACCTTATAAGAATATCCTATTCGTGTGAAGCAAATTGTCAGATGGATGTTAGAAATACATCCTATGAATGACAGGTAGGATGTGCAAAAAAAAACGAAGAAAAAAACATCCGTAGGTGGGACAAACATACTTCAGAATGACGTTTGCAAGACGTCATTTGCAGATTTACGGATGTCTGTGGTATGTCAGTAGTGGCGATTGACAACGTCTGTATTACGTATTTCTAACATCCCATTGTTGTATGGGATTATTCTTGCTGACATTCTATAAAGAATATCAATCAATTATTTAACGTAAGTGAACGGTACCTGCTTCGCTAATGATAAAACATTAGCCGTCCCTCTGGTATTCATATTAATGGCTGTTCTTAACGGCAAATCGAATCTAACATTCGCTGCCATATGGAAGATTACCGATACTTCCTTAATAAGAATTTCCTTGTTCGCAGTCGAGAGGCCCAGTCCTTCGGTTGTCGTGTCGCCGGAAATAACAAATAATTTCTTCAATCTTTCCGGATTACTTTCACGAAGTAAACGAAATGGTTCTTCCTAAAATAAATCAATAGTATTATTATAAATCATTATATTATACGTTTCAAATAAGATTGTAGCCTGAAATAGAGCCTGAGATCTTATAACGGACTCCCGTACGCCAATTTCAGAAAAAAAAATACAGGCTGAGATTTCTAAAAAATGAACGGAAGAATACAATTCAAAACAGAATTGTTAATAGAGTTAGCTTCAAGGTAAAATTGATTCGATTGCGTAATCGTAACATTCATGTGTCGACATCAAGGTTAAATCCATCTACATGTGTGTGTGTTGGGAAGAACTTTTTCAAAATCTAATTATGAAGTCTATACATATTTCAACAAAAAAAATAAGACATTTTTTTATTCGTTTACTTACACATAAAGGCTATAATGGCATGTTTTTTTGCATGCATCATTTTGTATGGTCCAAAATAAATACGCAGATCTGGATTTTCCGTCTCTCTCGTCTACTCATTCTTAATGTGAACTTAAATCCACATTGGTCGCATGATAGCCAGACGTATAACGTGAAGGGAATTCCTGACCAACGAAATAAGAAGACGAAGACGACATCCAATTTAATATGTTTACACATGAAGGGGAAAACCCAAGAGAAACAGATCTGCTAAGGAATGTGTAAGCATACATGCTCAGTTGGATGTATTCTTCAAGGTTATGAAATAAGAAAATTTTGCTTTTGCAATAAAATCTTAATTATCTCTAGATACGCCAAGGTGTACATGTAACGGGAGGTTGGGAGAGTCTGGCCCGGCAGGGTACGATGACTGCCCATGGAATTAGTTGAAGGTAGATTAAGCATGAAATATTTTTGAAATTGCTCTATTAATTCCTTGAGTCACCTACCTTCCCTACATATATGTTCAACCGGTAAGAATGGATCAAATTTCAAGGACCATTTCCGAAACTTCACTATACTAAAGAGTCTCTGATAATTAAAAAATAAATGACTGTAAATATTTTTCTATAATCCCTATTTTGCATATACGTCGAAAAATGTGTGAAACTGCGCCCTGTGTATCATCGTTATAGAATGTACATAAAATTTCATATTTCAGGTAAATCATGAATGAATCACTCAATTTGCATTGATTTTATCTACTGATGCATGTCGAAATAACATACTATCAGATAAATACATGGTAGACACGCTATTGTTCGATATGATACCAGAAAGTTAAGTACGCTTATAATGGTTATTGGTATTATATAACTACAAATACATTCGATAGATATCGAGGACCCTAATAATTTTCTAATGATGAGAATCTGATGGAATCTACTACGCAACATAGGCCTATACTTGCGTGCATTGAATCGATTGTCCGCGCGCTTTCACTTTTGCTCAAAACATATAAATCGAGCTCTACAACGTTCAATAAAAAAATCTGTGGAAATTCACTTATAATACTATTTGAAAATTATTATAAATTAATATTATTAATATATACAAAGCGCGCTTTCGATTGCCGCACAATTTTTATATCCTTGGAAGGTTATGTCATTTCTACATTAATAGCTTCCTTTAATTTGTGAGAATTATGTATCAATGGAAATAAGAAAAAATTGCGAAATAGCTGAACGACCGACCAACTCAAAATAGTTAATCTCTAAATCCTTAGGTGAGGTTTATCAGCAATTAGTATTAAAGGGTTACAGAAACTTTCTTTAATTATAGTAACAGAACGGACCTTGATGTTCGATAGAGTATAGACGTAGGAAGTAAGAAAAATTTACATAAGCTATAGTGATAAATAATCCCATACGGAAGACCAAGGTAAGGCCAAGATATTTTATGAGAAATCTGGTTAACAACAATGTAATCTATATACTGATTGACATGAATCGTTTGGTATTAGCATATACTATCTACAGCTGCATCGATACTTGCTGTACGTATGTACATGTTGGTTGACAATGATTCGTAATTCCATGTATATTTTACCCTTTATTTATCTCTTAGTTGTTTCTCGAAATTCTAGGTATATCGTAAATCCTAGTTTCGATGTCATTACGAAGAAATTAACCTGCGTAATGCTAGTCGAGGCAAGAGAGACATAGTGTATAGTATTGGAGATAAACGGATATATGTGAGTGTATTCAAGGAAAAATAAATATAATAAAATGCCTAATGAGAAATTCCTCCCACCTGTATTATTGATCCTAATCTGGATCGAGGATCGACGCCTTTTTTCTCACGGATCAATATGAATATTCGTCCAATCTCCGGACAGCTTGAAAGCAGTTTACTTAGCAGAACCTTGCCCATAAATCCGGTGGCTCCGGTAACAAGGACATTTCTCTTTCGAAACCATTCAGGTATTGAAGGTACAGTGTCAGTGGTTAAATTCGCTAAAAAAAAAGTGAAGATATATGAGAATATTGTAACGGAAGGCCAATTGCTTTTGTGGAAAGTGGGTCATGAAAAAAAATTGTAAAAATTATGAAACATCATTATTTGACTGTTTTGCAATGGTTTGCAATTATACTTTGGAGATACCATAACTGAGAATTGAAATAAAGTTATGTTATGATGGTAATAAGTTTGGTATGATGTAGTCTCTGCTTTTCGATTGCACGTGTGGTATTTTTCTTTGTAAAATTTGCCATTTCTTTATATGTGCCACGTTGCGATTAATGCTACTCGCATGCGAATGGATATAACTTGAAAGTGACAATTAATTGGTAATAATGGATTTGGAGAAAGATTTGTACATGAGATGTGTTTCATAAAATCTGTGCGATTGTGTCATTTCAGAATAAGGATACGTGAGTCAGGTGAATTGCAATTTACTTAAACTATAGTACCGGGAAATTATGATATTAAATTTTCAAAAATTTATCATATAAAAAGTGCGAAAGTAGTTTAAGTATTCATATACGCAAGCGAAATCGTGATTTTATTTTATTGATATAAAAATTGATATAATGAACATACAAAGATATCGCTTGAACAAAGAAATGAATCAAATCAAATAATAGAATTTCGAATTTGAATGATGCATGGTCGTAAAAATATTAAAAGAATTGTGAAATCAAAACAGCAAAACAGCGCCAAAACTTTTAAATGAATGTTACTTAAATATAATACAAATATTTGTTTTTAATATAACTCATATCACTAACCTTCCGTCATTATTTTTCTCCAAAGATGTGATCACTTGGCAAGGTCAGTTCTGACTGACCAGCTCTTGCGATAGATTTGAAAAAGGCAGCTCCAAAAAAATGGATGGATCAGAAATAAACTCCCACCAATAAGATATCGATTGACAGATAAATTTTCAACTTCTTTAATTCTCTTAACGTACTTCCTCTAAAATGGAGAAGACAGAGAAATCTTATAGAAGTTAACCGACCAACGATCACCAAGGTACTGAAGCAATCGAAGAGTGACTGGCGGTGGGTAGTAATGTACTAATTCAAAAGAAAAAGCACCGGCTAATTCAATTGCAAAAAATAAACGGTTAAGATCACAGAAACACTTCACTAATTTGCGTAAATCTACAGCACTACATTATTATCAAACATTCAAAATTGACAATGCCAGCTGCGCGGCTGGGGTCGAACGATTGATTGGGCAAATTTAAATGTACTAATTGTTTTCTATAACCTGGCCTGGTTGATATGCGCGAAATTTAAAGCGATCGAAATAGATCGCTACTGACCAATGTTTGCTACAGCCTTCTGGAGAATTCTTTTATGTTGACTGCGTCTACGGACAGTCATGTTTGTTCATATGTGAGCCTTTGTGTCAGGACACCGACATGTAGTCATGGATATCCTGGCCTGTGTGTGGTTGCACTGCTCTTGTCAGGGTCGTACGTAGCCATTGGACGAGGTTAGGTAGGTTGATGATCTGTAAATACAGTCCCACAGGAAGGACTCTTGCAGTCTTCCTTATTTCATGGGTGAAATATTTTTCGTTTACTTGTTAATTGATATTTTTCAAGATCTACTAGAAACAAGCAATTCATATTCTTCGTGAGGAATTTTACGATTTTTATTCTTAAAAACTCGAACACAACATTCATAAAAATAATATGAATAACGATACAATAAATTGCAGTATTCAATGCAACTTGCATACTACAGCTGTTTTTGTATTCGAAAGAAATCAAGTTTGAATGAAAACTTTTTACAAATTTATTAATGAAATTCATAATAGCGTGAATTATGAACGATACGTTTAGCAACAGTTCCAAATTTTTTAAGTATGTATGAATGGAACGTAATATATTACTTTGAATGAATTAAAAGTTATGTCAGATTTAAAAAATAAGCATCAATTCATTGTCCCTTCTCAATGTATGTGTTTCATTCAAAACCAAAATACACACTTCCTCTGTTGCTTATACACTATGTATGTAGACATAACAAAGGTATCAGACACTATTTTTTACTCTTCAATAGTTCAAGTATCATCTGCAACTTTCACTCTCAGTATTTCATCATAAGCCATTTATACAAAGTATTTACTATGTATGGGAAGATTTCATAAGATATAGAATATCTCTATTTAGGCCCTGTATAGCATATATTTATTATCAAGAAATGCATTTTATATTTAATCGAAAATTTCGAACAACATGGTGGGAAATTAAATTTGGACTCAATGTACTATTCAAAAGTAAGAATTTCTTTATTTAATCCTCTTATTGCATGTCAGAGACCACGATATAATAAAGTTATATAATGATATTAAATAATAAAAAAATGTATTTAAGATTAACGGAACAATATAAAAAAATACTATTTCTGTAGAAACTATATTATTTATATTACTTTAATTATTTAAATCATTAGACTGAATTAAGTAATTAGTAAATAAATCATTGAAGAGATACCAGATATAGTGTTTAAAATGTATACCCTTTAAGCAATACTGTGCAAGCATATAGTTACTGCATTAAATTTACCTTATCTCATCTTTTTCATATCATTGCTTAGCATACATCATTTTTTGACAAAAAGTATTATATTGTTAATGAAATAGTTTGAGAATTTAATAAATACTTTATGATTTAATGTATATCATATATACTTACATTATAAAGTATTTTGTAAATTCTCTCAAATGTATACTTTATAATGTATGATATCGTATTCCAATACTGCTGTGTGTTATTATAGAACCATATAAGGTTCAAACAAGTTGCTTTATACCAAATTGTAATAACTAAAACAATCAATCTAGAACAACAGTTTTCTCTGGTGCGTTTAATTAGATTTGCGAATATGTAGCCAACGAAACATATTGAATCTTTGAAATTCTATAAAGTCAACGAAAAAATTGATTTTAGATCTTACGAAGGTCATAAGGAAAAGTTTAACGATAGTGTTTTTGTGAATATTATCATGTCGTATATGCTGTAAATAGTTTTTTCAAAGAGATTCAAAATATCATTAAATTATAGCTATTTCAAATAACAAGAAATAAAAATCAAAAGTCCGATTATCGTGACTTAACAGTTTAAAGCTGGTCGAATAGGACGTATGTCAATGGTAGAACTAAACCAGTTTTTGACCATGTAGAATCCAGCAGGATCTTAACGATCCACCATACTAAGCCAAATAACACAGTCTGTAATCCCAAGTGTGCAACCAGTAGTCTGAAACATACAATTGGTTAGATGTCATTGATAATTTGTTTACGAAAATATGTGTTCTTGTTGTTAAATAATCCTTAAGAATTACACTAAATGAATTGAAACTATTCGTCCAAAGCCTATAATATTGTTATAAAATATGAAATCTCTGTCTCTTAAGACATCATCTATGAAACTACACTTCTTTTGCTTGAAAAGACTATATAATTCTTGGTACTTACACTTTATCCTTGGAGCGAGCCATTTGTAAAGTTCTTGGAGGATCATTATTCAAATAAGTTCTAACGCCTTGTGTCAGATCTACGAAATAATCTTCCCAGACTAATGGTCTGACATCTAGCGTGAATGTGCGCTTGTCATCTGGTAACAGTGATTCGTGCAATTCCAGCATACGAGGATTGTGAAACTTCCATTCGGTGAAAATAAACTTGCTCAGCTGTTCCAGAGACTTGTTAACATTTGTATGTAAACGCACAAGTCTATAATGAAATAAACACAAACAAAAAATGAATTACACATTATCACACAATTGTATCATAGACGAAGCATTTGTGGAAACAAAATTATTTTCTTATATGAGAACTTTTAAACTGTTGCAGCTAATGACTTTGTTAAAGGAATCAGCGATGTAATCATTGCTGTGAAGAAAAGCTTGTATTTTATGCTTACAGAATCCTTGACTCTTACATCTTGAAAAGTAAATGTAAAATACGATAGCGATCGATTATTTTCACTTACATGGGTCTACCACCTGATATTCTAGTGACGGTATCCAAAATATACGCTGGTATCATATGAAAGAAAAATGCAGAGATTCTGAATAATAGTAACGAAGGCAATAATTTCAAATGCGGATACCAAACTGCACTGCGCAGTGGATATTTGTGGAGATAACTATTGATCTTATGCTCAACAGATTCCCATTTGAAAGGATTACATGTGCTCGATGTGCAATGATAGACCTTTACACCATCACCCCTGAAATAAATAACAGGTACATGAAATATAGTATTAAAAGATGACGCATGTTTAGAGTAAAATTATTGTGACTACAATGACAATATTCATAGTAGCTTGAAATATAAATATTTTAAATGTAGATCAAATTATTTTACCCTGAAATGTTGACACTGTAAGCGGCAACTATTAAACTGTTTACAACAATGTCTACTGGAATGTAATCATATATCAGATCCGTAGCCACAGGTAGACGTCTTACAATTCCCTTACTGGCTCCCATCAGGAAACCTTGTGGACCATTCTTTGAAATTGTCCATCCCGGGACTGGCTCTTTCCACGCTGCAGTAACTATAATGATTAGGAAGAAATATATTGTAAAATCTTCCTATCTTATTTGCATAAGATAGCTGCCTTATATAACAGCTCTCCACACGTGTAGAGTAAAACGTTGAATATTAATAGAACTACAATCTGTCGTGAACAAACATAATTCGAATAACATCTTATACTTATTTGTAACAAATGAAATTAGTGAATCTTGTTACCAGCGAGTTTTTAATACTAATAATTATGGTGGCCTTTCAAATATAATAATGAGTGAACGAAGTAACCGTTTTTTTAGATAAGGCCATTTTTTAATATTGTTATACAACATATACAAGATTCCACTTACTCATAGAGGGACGTACGATAACTGCAGATAAAGATGAATTGGCGACTTCATGTTCTGCCAAATGTTTAGTGAATGTGTAAGGGTTTATATGTTGACCCAAAATTTTCGGTGTTGCTTCTTTTAAGGCAGAATCACTTAATTCCTTTACCGATTTCAAAACATCATTTACATTGGCAGGTGCAGGATAAACTTTTTCATCAGCTTCAGTAAGCATGGAATTTACATAGGCACTAGAAACATGTACCAAAGCCTGAAACATAAAGTAATAAAGAGAACATGTATGCAATAAAAGCTATTTAAAAAGATATTGTATTCACTGTATATAAAATAAATTAAATCAGACATGCATGTGATGATGTGAGGTAATCGAATAGAGTAAACCTAGATAATTCTTAGAGAGTATCAATCGATTATACAGCATTTAAATGTTTAGAAAACCAAAGGTAAATTTTTAATGATATATAAGAAAATATGCTGTCACTCAAAGGAAGAATGACAAGCAGCATGTTCTCGTCATCATATGGGTCAATATACTTACTTATGCATGCAGTGGACAGAGAAGTAATATGAGAAGGACTCAAAAAATCTTGCTTACCTTGAAATCTCTCATTTCTTGACAGAGCTGTACAACACGGCGTGTACCAAGCAAATTAATATTAACTGTAAGTTTAAGATCAGCATCAAAGTCCAAAGTAGCTGCAGAATGAAAAACTATCTGGACTTTTTCTACCAAAGTCAGTCTGTCGCTAGCCGATAATCCTAAATTTTCCTCTCCAACATCGCCTGCGACTGCAATAACTTTCTTAAATGGTTCATCGCCTTTTGCTTTCTTCAGTTCCTCAAACACCTAAAATTATATAAAATGTTGTATGATCAATTGATTTATAATATCAATAGCATTACATTTAATAAATTTAGTATTAACCGTCCTAGGAAATTTGAAATAAAATAAATGAAACTATGGAATATTGAAAGTAAGTAAAAATTTAGAAACAAATTTATTAAATTCATATATATTGTTAAATTTATAACACAAGTTTTTACTTTCCAAAATGTATCCATTCTGTTATTTTCAACTCTTGTAGAATAAATGAAGAAGCGGTTAGTTACATAATAAAATTAATATTTGAAGTATCTTATACAAGAATATGTAACAATTTAAAGAGCAAAGAAACAATGCCAATTATTACATGCATATAATTATTACATTAAGCAGCGGCAAAATGTTCTTCAATATTTTATTATTATGAATATTTATAGAATCAAGATCAGCAGAATGAGAGCATCCATCGAACAAGGAGTTTTTACCAGAATAAAAGTTTTAAATAATTAAAAGCAATTTTGGATCAATAAGCAAACAAAATATTATAATCATACCGAATTTTTCGTAAGTTCTTCCAGTCGTTGCTCTATCTCCTTGCCCCTTTTTGGTCTCATAAGCAAGTAAATGTTTTTGATATCAGGACAGCTTCTCAATAGTTTCTCAATTAGACAAATACCCAGGAAGCCGGTTCCTCCGGTGATAAAAATGGTTTTGTCGCGATAAAACTCCGTCACACGCACAGCCATTGTAATAACTCGTTCCAACTTTCCGAGGAGTTAACGGCTAGCAATTTTAAAAGGTCCTACAACCTTTTCAATGTATGCAAATCGCAGAGCGAACAAAGGTAAGAAAAGCCTGACCGTCCGGCGTCAACTCCCGAATGTGTTTGCCTCAGGCTTTGAAGATGGATAAGAGCTAGGAGCTGCGAAGAACACAGATGCGTCTTGTTAACTCTGATCCACTCTACAGCGCTAAGCATCAACCAGTAACAACCAAGTATGTAGATTCAAGAGAGAAAACTTGAAAGGATGGCAAAATGGGTTCTCAAACGTTATTAACTGTATCGTAGTACTTACAAAAATTGCTATAAATCTACAAACACTATATGACAAACAGTTATATGTACTATAATAATGACGAGTAAAAATTAATAACAGTTTGTCACTATTGTACGAGTTGTATATGAGTTTATTATTTGTTTTATTGACTATCTAGGCTATCTAGCTAATGAGAGTCTCTGAAAGATTATATAGTACGGTTTTTATTTCCTGCGCCTTAGACCGGATAGACGGACATACTTCGGTGTGTGAGAATAGAAAACTGATGGCTTTAACTTTGAACATATCTAACAGACTGCAGCCTGATTAATTACTAAGTTTGGCGGATTGACATATATTTGAGTGTAGAAGTATTTTCATGGATACGACCCGCTACCCACATAACTAGAAATCTTTATCCACGGAATGGACTACACTACAAAGGGTAAAAATACGACGTTATTGACCTTTAAAAGAATTGCAATATGTACCATTTTTCTATTTGCGTTGTATTGGAACTTTAGAGACTTTAATACAAGTCAGTTCAAGAGAAACCGGCTTAAATAAATTTTGTCTATTGATTATACAGACTTTTTCCTCACATACAAGGTTAATGTACTTTAGGATACTTAAGAAATTAACACGTGCTGTCTGACTTTGCGGTGGACGTTGACCATTGGACTCTGTGATCTGCTCTATGTGACTTTGTAAATGTTTTATATCTAATCGATTTAATCAAGTATATATTAGATTTAACCCCTTAATTGCGAACAGTGCCATTACGGGTCAAATGCGAGATCGCCATTTGTAGCGAACAGCGCTTATAGGCGCCGTTAATTTATTGCACATACAAAAACAACATTATTAAAATTTTTTTATAGGTTAACTTTAACAATGTATTTTTGTACTTAATCAAACTTAATGAAATAAACTAATTAAAGTGATTCCGTTTGATTAAAAAATGTCTGAATGCTCCGCAGTCAAAAGGTTAAAGAGATAAAGCAATTATGTTATGATAACTAAAAATCACTATATTGTTATAAAATTGACTATGTTAGTTAGACACTTTATTTTTTAATATGCTAAACTAAAAAAGTAAAATAAAAAATATAGTCATAACAGGTTTTTATCCATCATAAAAACATCACCATGTATCTAAATAATTCTTTTTATTCTGTACTCGTACACATCTACGAACGTGAATTAATTTAAGAGGAAAAACATAAACTCCGATCATGTTTAATTTCAAATTTCGTTAGTAATTTTGAAAGGATATTTATACTTTTATGAGGATATAAAATAACATATTATGATATACATTTTTCACGTGACATAGATAAAAAGTAATATAAATCATGTACTAATGTATAATTAAATAATGAATATTGAATCATGAAGCTCGTGTGTACGTATAATGGCTCAACAGATAACAAAATTATTATAACCAAATTAAAAATAATACTAAAGCGCCACCAAGGCAGGCCGCCATAATCGAAGAAAATCCCATGAAGAAGATTAGGCCCCAAAAGAGCAAGAAACTTAAAAATGGCGTCACAGCAGCAATTATCTTCAAACTGCAATTTAAAAAGAACGTACATGAATTATTAGCAACGTGAAATATCAGGTACCTTTACCACTTAAAGCTTTTTTATAAATTCCGTTAAAAATAAAAATTACCGTTTCATTTGGCGCAGCGCTTTCTCTGTCGTCATTTCCGAATCTTTTAAAAAATAACGTCGCATTCCAATAACACAGTTTTCAAAATACGAGTCCCATTCAATAGCCTTAGGATCCATGGGATGTTCTTCCCGTTCATCGGGTGGTAAAATATTCAAAAGTGCTGACGCCTTATCCCGGCCAAAGTACCATTGGCTGTTTGTAAAATACGACGTATACTTTGTACCTTTGAAGTATCTGTACTGAATCTCAAGTAGTCTAGTGTTTAAAATAGTAAATAATTATTATAGGATTACACGTCACTTTCGTTATTTTGGACAATAAATCAATGATAAATAAAATAATCTTACGGAGTTTTACGTCCAAAACGCTGCATTACGAAATCCAAAATAATTGCTGGTAAAATTTGGAACATGTATAAGACAATAACATTTCGTAGATGATTGGTTCTTGGTCTAGCTGTGGGATACCAGATAGCACCTTCGCAAGGATGATTTCTGGATGCCGTAATAACTCGTTCACAATATCTACCCCAAGTTGACGAATTAACGGTACTTGATGTACAATGAAATATATTTAAATCTCTCGGATGTACCGCTGCGTAAAGTGCAGAGGCTAGAATGGTAGATACAACCATATCAGCTGGTATAACATCTTGGATGGCATCGGGACTGGCTTGGAATCTATAAAAGTGGTAATGCAATATATATAAATTCCTGTGCCCTTAAGTACTGAAAAATTTCCGAAGGTTACTTACGTGCGGAAAAGACCTTTCGTTGCACCCGCAATAAATGCGCAGGCACCATTGTGCACGTTATCAACCCAACCTGGAAACGGGGTCTTCCAAGTATTTAAAACAATACTGGGCCTCACTATTGATAAGGGTACATGTTCCTTCTCTGCAATCAATAAATTCTCCGCCATCTGTTTTGTCAAGGTATACGTGTTCGGATGATTTCCCATTAATTCAGCTGACATTTTTTGAATTTCAACAGAAGATAACTTTTTGACCTAAAATAGATAAAATGTCCCATGTACAATTGTCCCATCATTATGCTAGTTATAATATCTTATATTTCGCTTATTGATTAATATACAAATAAAACAAACCATATCTATAAATTTCGCAGGATCTATAGCCGTTGGGTATAGCTTTTCCTCGAGCACTGTATTTTCTTTAGTGCAATTGGCATATGCAGTAGAAACATAGACCATGGCCTGAATATTTATCATTCGTTTAGCCAGGTGTAATACCTGACGTGATCCCAGAAGGTTGATCCTGATGGCGAGATCGAGTTGGGCCGCAAAGGAAATGAACGCCGCCACGTGGAAAACGTGGGTGCATTTCGAAATGAGTAAATTACTATCCGAGCTAGATAATCCAAGGCCATCCTGAGTAATATCGCCTGGAATTACCTGAACTTTCTGCAATTTATCTGGATGCACACCTGAAAATAGCTAAACGGAATTCCGTTATCGTCGTCACAATATTACATATTTGTATAATTATGAACATATAACCTTACGTTATCTACAATTTTTAACTGTATTCTATCATCAAACAATATTCCGCTTTTTCGCATGATGGAATGAGGAATCTTCGTAGAAAGGAATATGCAAAGCATTTTACAAGATACGTACTGCGGCACCTTTACAATAAATATTAAAATGACCACTTACGCATGCAAAATTTCAAATATGACGTTCAATGTACGTCAAAGAATATGATAATAATAATAATATTCTCGGCAAAAAAACCTTTTAAAATCGAAAAGTAAGCAAAAAAATAGTGGTTAAATACAACATCTGTTTGCATTACATAATGAAATCAAGAATACGTTTTGAAGTTTGTACTAAAACATTCTTAATTTATTTCCTTTTTTTTTCTATCCTCTTAATAATATGAACAAAATATGTGTTGGAACGGCTCATCAGGGAGCACACTATCCCAGACAGCACACAAAGCCTAGTCGTCTTTAAGATACCCAAAAGACAAACTCTGTAGCATTAAACTTCTTTACAACGACTTTTGGACATGATAGGTGTTGTCTGGGATGTTGATATAAATATTTCAGGAAGTTCATATATCATTTTCACTCACCGGAGACGAAAGAATGGTTTTGAGACGATCTTGAGGATCTACGTCCTGTTTCTTTCGCACGAGTACAAATACCTTTTCCGGTCCTGGTGTAAGGCACAATATCCGTTCCAATAAGGAACCACCGACGAATCCAGTGACACCAGTTATAAGGACGCAGCTGTCAGTCATCAACTCCTTTATGGATGATGGGGTCATAATGTTGTATTATAGTACTTATTGGAGGAACTAGTAAAATCCTGACTTCTGACTTCCAAATGATGGCCCAGAATGTTGACGTTGCACGATGTAGTGGAGGTGCTGCAAGACTTGCATAAACAGCTGCCGTCGGCGAATTCCTCGTAATTGTTTCGTGGAATAATGAAACATTTCAAAAGCATTATTGAAAGCACATTTGGAACTTGGAACTTTGTTTTATGAAATATCGTATTTTTATATTAACATTTGTTCATCTTATGGACACATTGATTATGTGTATTTCGAAAGAATTTTTATATTTTTAACCATTGATTTCAAGAGACCGTGAATATAGTTTTTGCAGATAACAGACACTTTGTCTTTGTCCAATTCTCAAAGTCTCCAAATATATATACTGGGATAACAATGACTTGAACTATTTTCTTAAGTATTCAAATATTTTTCCATCAATTCTACATTACCCATTGAGCCAGTCTCGTCTATACTAATATTCAAGTGTATCATTTGAAATACAATATTATATTATTATTAATTGCAAGTATGATCGTCTTTTTTTAATGATTTTAATTAAGTCGGAGTTATTAAAAATAATGAATTGAATTTTTATGTTCAAAAATACCACGGCAAATTATTAGTTTTATATTAAACAAAAGGAAATACATATTCATTATATCAATCATCAAATTAATTAAAAATAGCATACAAACGACACTTCCTGAATATTGATATGTGCCATGCATAATCTGAGTGTTAATATGTCATTAGGGAAAAGTAATAAATTAAGGTTAATTCATATTTAACCAAGACTGATGTTTATTTCATAAGACATACAATACAATATTTTAAGACCGGCAAAACGAATAACCAATACTTACCAATATCAGAAGCGGCTACTATATCGATATATTCAGAAGTAGAAATTTGTAAAACCGCAATAGCATGATAGTCATAGAGTAATACTTCGATCAAATAAAATGGCCTATCGGGAACCGTATGAATGTCACATTCCCCCAAATAAAAGAATGACAAGGCTATAAAAATTGCATTGGCCTTATTTAAGGCTGTGCAGTTAAATTATAATCGAACGACTGCGCTTGACATTGCGAAAATTTCAGAATTCTCTTTCTCAGTCTACATAAGTCTTTCAAGTTGCCCTTGGCATTGATTATATCCATTTGCAGGTTTTCTTTCCTTCTGTCAATGACGTCGCTGTTCAATTCGGCCAACCCTTTACGTGGCAACCATAATGGCGACTGGATACAAAGGAAGTATGATCATAATGATTTATGAACCTCTTTTAATGTAATCTATTCTGTGATGATGACTGTATCTATATATAGAGTCAATGAGGTACTTCCTGTCGAAACTAGAACGATCATTGCTGAATAATTGTCCGCGCCGAAGTACGTATCAAACACGGAAGTACTGATAGAACGTAAGGAATGATACGGTGTAACGAAAGTTTGTACTTTTGAAAAGAGTATCAGTAAATTATTTATCATTAAGGAAATTTATAACTACAAAAATTCCTTTCACAAGCTAATAAATTTTATTGGAGTAAGCAAAGATATCGTGTGTCTGCTGTATGCAGCGATAAGATACCATGTAGTAAGATTTAAAAAAAAAATGAGTACGAAGAAATTAAATCATGAATACCGAGATAGGTGAGGTAATTTAGATTGCTAATTATGACAACACAAGATTACTCTAATGTTTACTTGCCAGTCTATACGATATCACTTATGCAGAGATTAACTTTAGTATAATTACCTATACAACGCACAACATCCGAACGACATCCGAATTACGTCTGCAACGACTTACGGATGTTAAATTGAAATTTTTTTTATTTAGATCTTCTTAAAGATAACGAAACACAAAATTTTTAGAGTGTTATTTCAATGTTTTTATTTCTTTATTCGTTATAATTAATGCAAGGTGATATATACGTGATTCCAACTTTAAACTGATTGACCCGCAGGATTTAAATGGACGAATAAAGTTTATGATATTTTTTAATTCTACGGAGCTCCATCATTTATCGAGGACTGGACGATTAACCCCTTCGTTAGCGCAGAGAATTTGACTAATAGTGCTCAAACTGGCAAGAAATTTTCTTTTGCATTGTAGTTTATAATATTGTAGAATATTCGTATAACGTTTTAAATTAATGCCCAATATCTTCTGAAAATATTCTCTGATACAACTAGAATGTGGATAGAATGTTCAAATTATCCAACTTCAATCCAGTGTTGGTCCTATGAGGGAGGTAAATGTAGAATTATTGGAATTATTGTAAATAAAGGGCTAGCTCATGCAAAGACACACGTCCCGTAAAATATTTTGATATTTTTATAGGTTAGGTGGAGACTGGGATGCTGTGCACATTCTGGATCTATCAGAAGATACCCTTCAGAATGTACTATGCCTAGAGTATCTCGAATGTGTTTCGAATATGCTTAATGAAATTCTCAGTACGCACTAAGAATATCATTTTGCTATCTGAAATATTTTCTATTAACCAAAATCAGCTTAAAGCTAAATGAGACATGTCATTATTATTTAAAATTAGATATGAAAGTAACGAAAATCCTAACTAGAATATTTCAATAGGACACTGACATTCGAATTTTTGCCCGGAGAAATTCAATTATGTCGAGACCACGGCCGAACACGTGATTCCGCTAATATATTTTTTTCAATATTTGGTTACTTTTCAAGCTACATTATGTGCATATTTATGTGATTTCTGGTTGACATCAGAGATGTATGAGCCGAGGAAACACATTCAAAATATGTTAAGTTTAAGACAGATTGAGAAGTCAGTTGCTGGAATAGGATATATTTTAAATTTACGAACATTAAACGTGATTGGCGTCTAGTTTTAAATAAGGAGTATTTTCCAATTGTCAATGCCTCCTAATAGAACACATGCTGCCTACCTTTAGAGCACTTGATATATCGCAATGACAAATTGCTCTAAGAGTTAAATTATTCAAAAGTTTCCAAAACAAGGATAATTGGCACAGTTTAATGATCCGCATTCGGATTTAAAGGTATATTTTGAATATGCAAGTCGTAAAGGTAAAAATGAATCGTGGCGCTTTGCCATCAGTGTGGGAGGAGGTTAACAGTGGTGCCACACGACAGAACCTCACTAGACTGTGCTCCAATGACGTTCAACCGCGGGCAATATTCGAAACACTCTTATCAAGAAGTATTATTAGGTATTAGAAAATATAGGACTTATGAATGTCCTAGTAAGTTATTGACTACGTTTATACGGCGATCTCAAACCAGTTTAGTTACTACTGATCTAAAGGAATAAGCAAATAATAGACGGTTCTACTTGTAAGGAATATTTGGGATTGGTCAAATTCCTTTAGATCATTATTAACTAAACCGGTTTAAGATCGCCGTTTAAACGTACTCAATTACATAATTGACGTTAAAGTGTAAATTTAATATCTTTGTATATAAATTAATCAATATGACTGGTCTCATTTTTTTTAACAACAAAAGAAACTGTTGAATATTTTTTCTCGATATAATTGGTCAGATAAAAATACTTTAATATTATTAGCAATGTGTGTTACGTAAAATTGTTTACTAGAATATGTATAATGTAAGTCGTAGATTGTATTTATATTCAGGTAGCAGTAACATTAATAATTGTGTATACATGCAACACAAATGATAATGTATTCATATAATTTATAGGACTGAAAATAAGTAGAAATAAGTCAAATGAATTATTTAAACATTCTTACAAGTTCAGTATGTAACGAAAAGGTAATACGGACGATGTACAAGATACGAAACTAAACTGAATAAAATACGTTCCTAGGGGAATTCTAGCAGGATACTCAATATATAAGTACAATGTGCACTTTCGCGCAATGGCAGTGAGATTCGCAGCAAAAAAAGCAGTGCAAATGCTTCTGAAATTTCCGCGAATATCGCAGGACTTCGAGATAAGAATCCAGGGATTCTCTGGGGACTTAATAATGCAAAGGGTTGGCGAGCCTGGAGAGATTTGGCAGTTGCCCCAAGATGGCGGACTCGGCTGGCGTGCGACGGGCACTGGCAGAAAAGTGGAAAAATCACGTTAAGTTCGTAATTCTGTGTTAAACTCTTCATGCCGACGGTGCCGCAAGATTGAGAAAGCCTCGTGCGAATAAGAAAGTCCGTCGAGCGTCATAGGTACGTTCGTAATTCAGGAGTCAAGGTCCGTTTTTGCACGAGCAAGCCGCACCTACATGTTCGTCTTCTTGATTGTACGATCCGTCTGTAAAAGAATCTCCTATGGAAGATCGCGTATTGTCTGATTAATCGCGCGTCTAGTGCAATTAGTCAAAAAAAAGGAATTCTAATGTTTTATGGGAATGCCATGATCTAAAATGTAAACATAAAGGTTGATATTGTTAAGTGCTCATTGGCTTTTAGCATAGCGGCTCTCGTCCAGGAACAGTCTGCTAGTAATGGCCCGTGCACCACCGCCCACTGCGGCTGATCTCAGCCCTTCTGTATTACTACCTAACGTACTGATACTCGCAGTCATTCATCTTGTATGTCTCTTTACTCTACGCACTCGTTCCATATTAGTATACGGACTTCCATAATTCAATAATTTTATTAACTCATCGATATCCCTTCCAAAACTTGTCGCATGCGACACTAATTCCTTTTAAGTCCCCTACTCGTCTGGGATTCTTGACACCTTACCTTTAAGCCTCTTTTACTACACATAATATTCTCTTAACTTTGTCTGTATCTCATTCTTGTTTTTTCTTGCCTATTATGTTCCGTACTCTATCATTTTCTATGATTCTCTTTTCTTATTGTCTTCTCTGCTAAACTCTCATTCTCTTCCACCCTATCACCATCTATCGGCGGTGCTTTAAAGTGGCTACTCTTCAGGGTATCTACTCCATTCTCGCCCCCTTGTAGAACATAATATACACAATCTATGGGAAGCCATCGGCTGATCTTTCTGGGACCCTTTCAATGTGTATGGATGGCGGGGGGTGGTTCGTACGCAATGTGTAGTTGTGTGCAGACAGGCTTCACGGGATTTATGCATAACGTCTCCTCGTGCCCTGGTAAGATCGATGGGCAAAAACTGTTGTGGGAAGATGGGTTAGTTCAGGGCTTTGAACTTAGGAAAGCCTCTTATGGAGAATTGGCAGATGAATAGCTTTACAAGAAATTCATTTTCTACCCTTGATAGTTAATCATATGTATTTCTCGTGATGCTCCATGTTCGCGCATTTATGAAGAGCAAGAACAAGGAATTGACTTTTCAATTTTCTCGCAGGACAAAATCTCACCTCATATGACACGCTGACATAGCGATGCACTGACGTTCAATTCGTATGTCCTTTTTTACTATCATAATTCTCAGACCAGTGTCAAATGCTTATAAAGTTAACTTGATGTCATAAACAATTTATATTGTTCTTTAACTTACTGATACCATTTACAAGTGGGAGGGGAGGGGTTATTCATGAGTCATACTAAGTTTATTAAAACATTATAGTGTCATACTCTAGTGCAGTGGTCGGCAAACCGCGGCTCGCATGCGGCTCTTTGGCTTTTTGAATTCGGCTCTCCCACAATTGCTCAATCGTTGTACTGCTGATATTTGGCTCTTTTGACTAATGAGTTTGCCGATCACTGCTTCAGTGGATCTGTTCATTTCAAAGCCACGTTAGCGTGTTACTATTTATATCACAGATGCGCATCACGAACGGGCACTTTTTATAATAAGCTGCACGAATTTCCACCTTATTCTCCTTGGAATACAATAAGTATTCAGGTCGCTACTGACATAATTTATTATGCCTAAATAGTTCGGTTTCCAAGAACACGCTAAGAGAATAAATATTACAGGAAAAAAAAAAACATTCTTTTTAATTATAATTTTTTAATATAAAAATCATTCGGAACAATAATCATTCTTTTTTTTATTTATTTTCCTTATTTTATTATTCTTATTCTTTATCATTGTTATACTTATTGTTATTCTTAAAAACTGTCGCCTGCTCGAGTGACGTTCGGTAGATCGGTCGTTGAGAATTCTTTATTCATTATCGTACCGTCCCACCAGAAAGGAAAGGAAAAAGTGAGCTTCACGGAGACTTTAGTTCATTTCTGGAAGCTTTGGTAATAGTGTTTGGTAGGGTGGGTAGAGTGTGCGAACGTGGAGGGGCATCTCGGATCGTATTTGACGGTATAAGGGCCCTGGTATTGGGCCCGTCAGACTCAGTCAGTACGTTTCGTCTGCAGCTCCAGTCTCACAATCGGACAAGTTCTGGTCGCGTCAATCTGTTATTAATTCAACTTTTTTTTATTTCTTAATCTATACGTTTTCAACGACTTAACGCTTTTTGGATTAATCATCATCGTTAAAATGTTCGCAGAAATTCGGTAAGCAGAATTTCTTGCTTTGCACCAGCGTAACTATTTGATAAGGATTCTTGGACTTATTGGAGATACGATTATAGTTTTTTATTGCATGCATGCAGACTCTTTATTGTTTCTTGGATCTCCACACGTGTTCTATTTGTCAGTAGATGATATTAAATGACTATTAACGATTATGTTGTGATCTAGATAAAATTTGAGATTTAATTTTTATTAAAAAAAAAAAAAACCTAATATATTTCATCACGTTGTCGAATATTGATTTTTTAAAATAAGAAATCTTCACTTAAATTTCTTAACATTTTCAAATGTATATTAAATAATTGTCACTTATTATCCTAAGCACTTCCAACACTTGTGATTGGTTGAATTTAATAATTTTGTACATATATGTATAAAATTAACAGTTTGGTAACGAAGCTTAACGTTTACCTCGTCATTTCTTTTACTGTATACTTTTACGGCTGGACATAGTAAAAGGTGTCAAATTATTTAAAATAGCTTAAAAATATTTATCCAAGCTGACGATAACACTGATATTATATCAATCCGTTCCGTGAAAACTAATTCTCAGAAAGTGGGAATACTGTAAAATACAAAACTATAGTAATCCGATGTTATTCCAAAGAAAAAAAAAAAGAAAGAAAACAGTTGTCTCGCCAATCGGATTCCGAAGCGAAATTTAGTAAGAAAATAGTGTAAAGTGCTAGCAGCATCAAGGTCAAGTAATAAGTATGTCTTTAATTCGGACTACGTATCAGTCCGATAAGAATTAAAGTTAGAAATAGAAGTGGGATACTAATGTTGAAAATAGATATATTTTTCAAAGCTACTATAATTTTATTATTATTATCAAAAAATATGATGTCCATATTTGTGGCGTGCCCATCCGATATGCATGCGGTCACCGATAAAATATATTTCTAGTACCACACCTACAATACCGTAACATTAACTGTACATAACGGACGATATGCACCAGTTAGAGTTATAATATACATTAATCCGTCGCGTGCAAAAATAAATGTATTCGTTTAAACTCATTTACGCTATCATCAAATGTACCGTAAACACCAGAATGGCATTAGACTATCGTTAAAAAATTTAAAGAGTTTCACGGGTCCGCCAACTAATATCCTAATCGAAAAAAATGTCAAATATCAGTCACCCTTTAATTCCAGTAAAACTTACAAGCTCTGTAGAGTCAACGTAATTAAATGATTGTAGTTAATCCTGTCATTCCTGTATGGACTCTCGCAGTTACGCCTACGCTGTCCGCGAATACTTTAAACAGTATAAGAACGTAAAGTAGCGCGTAGCTTTGCCGAAAAGAATTGAGGTGAATAAAATTTCTTAACTATGTAAACTATGAAAAAAGAAATTTGTATACAGCTGAATTAAGCTGCTTTTAAATAACGACCCTTTAGTGTTCAATTATTAGTACACACCCTTTGGCAATGAGTTGCTTCGACGTGCGTTGTTGTTCAAAGTCCCTGAATTTTCTTTGTATATGTTGAACTCGACGAGGTAAAGTTTAATTAAATGCATTTCAAGCTTTAATTATAATTTAATGTACAGTTTAATATTTCATATCAATATGAAATTGTATCATGAATTTCGATAGTGATAATAATAAAGTGTAGGAAAATATCTTCCAACAGTTTAATTAAAAATTCGGATTTTATTCGATTCATATGGATTCTGTATTAGCAGAATGATTCACTTTCCCTGTCAATTGCATTTGAAATGTTTCGATTAAACTTTTTTTTTTTTCTATTATCCCGAGATAATTTACGATTACAAAGTGTCTTTTATCATATCAGGATTATCCCATAATTCCGTACCTGCTTGACGTACCTGTAAAGGTAGCGTGTAAGTATTTTCAATGAATATTTCATTATCGACGCAAACTAATTGTAAGTTCAGTAAATATTTTCAATTCATTATTAATTATGCAATGTACGCAGAGTGACTGGATTCCAGGCGTTTTTATTGATTAAATCGAGAAAATATAGAAACTATTTTTATTTTTCAATATAATTTTTAATGTATGCTATTCGAAGGTAGCTTTGAAAATTTATCGATATTATTCATTGTTACTTATCATTGATCTTTATCATTGATTTGTCTGTTATGTGTAAAAGGAGAACATTTTCATCAGTGCTAATGTTTATCAAATATCCAATTTTATTTATTATAATAAAACGCGTACGTACGTAGTGAAAATCTAAGAAAAATTGACAGCTCATCAAAAATAAGTACAAATAAATAGCACTGAACGTCAGCTTGCTCGAGAACGATCGTAAATTCATTTTTATTGACATTTCTCACTTGCTCGTTATATCAACATTTATCTTTCATTTAAATCTTCGCAGCGCAAGATTTATTTTACGAAGGTAATACAAAAATATGACTCTGTACAAGTAACGAGGTAAACGATTTTTATTTTTTAACTATTAACGAACGTACAAAGCGACAAATTGTTTGCATACATTTTTTTCAGTAATATTTCAAGTCCAAGTATCGCGTTCTATATTTTCTTTGTTACTTTGAGCAACGTTGTAGGATTTTGACATCGTCTGTCTTCCGGTTTATCGACAGCTGTAACAGCAAAGTATCACTGAAACGAAATTACCACTCGAAGTTTTAATTCGACAGAAATAATTCGATCTTTTAATCAACGTAAAGCCTCTGATGGCTCTCTGTGATTTCATCAAGATTAACTCGAAGAAGTGAATAGGAAGTGATTATTTGTAATCACAAACTTTTTATTCCAAAAAAGCCAATCGTTCCTCTAAAACGTGATTTACTAAAAAAATTTTATTTCGTCCTGACGCAAGTTTCATTAATCCGACAGTATTTATGAATGAACAATTATTTGCGCCATTCAATAAGATTTTGCATAATACAGACAAATTCACTCGTGCAAGCTGAAACTGATCCAGCATATAGTTACAAAGCTTTATTTGATAAATTTTTTATATTTTGAAAAAAATAAAAGTTCATCATTAACACGTTAAAGTAATTGTGTCTTGTGATATCATTGAAAGATGGAGCATTACTGTAAGTCTGATATTCTTTAGACACTTAATGAAAATGAGAACAAGCACCGGGAGTAATCCTCTAAATATGTATTTGTTTCGATAAAAATTTCCTTCCGTTTATCCATTTTGATTTGATTTTTTTTTTATGTTCTGCGCATTTTTCAAGCTACGTGATATTTTTATAAAGCCCTTGAAACTCAATTATACGTAATACTCCGAGATTCCGTAGGATAATTAAAAAGATCTTTCGAGCGTATTGCGCAATAGGTACGAGACGTTTCAATGCATTTGGCAATAACTACGGTTTATATAAATACACATTTAGCCTCAGGTCGCAACGTAATCTTCGAATATATTATTGGCACAATTTCCCTTCGAAAATTCAAGCGATGTAAAAACTCTCTTTCCATATTAAGTTTTCGTTGTCATCTTTTAACTCACACCTAGAACCATGGGTCTAAGATGTATTAAGATTTTGTGTCTTCCTTATTTCATCCCAATAAATTAACTCAAGCCGCGCAGATTATTGTGAAAAAAAATAAATTACCAAAAATATCTATTGCCATTCAATAACCGTACACCAAAAATTTATTTCAGTTTACACTTGTACAATTTGCGTTTGTTATGAACTTCAGCTATAATTTTCATTGGTAGTATCATTTTCTTCATACCATTTTGGTATACCTGATTAACATTGCTTTTCCAATTGATGATTCGTTGCTCGTATTTTAATTGTTGATGACGACTTTCACGAGTCAGTATTTGATTGACATACTTCCTTAGGCATCATTAGTCAATAATTTTGCTGGTTTGAATATTGATATGTTTATTTATTTTATTTAAAAAAGTTTCTCTTTCTCTCTTTTATATGCTTAGTAAATATATTCAGGCTCAGCTGAGCCGTAGTAGCTTGTCCGGGGTTAATAACTTTTCATACGCGCTCGTACTACTTGTCCTTCGCTCACATACTGCTCCTTCCAAAGTATCCACGATCAAACCAGTCTTAGCCGCCTTGGAACGGTTCAATCCGTTCGTCTGAATTACTTCCGCCAGGAAACTGGAACAGTACTCGTACACGCTATATTTTCGTTCTTTTTCCCTTAATTATTTCAATCTGTTTACACGAACAAATAATAGAATCGCTATCCGGATTTCATTTACGTACGCATGGTCATCTTTATTGGTTCTGGAGTCATTGTCAGTCATTGAATTTCTAAATGATGACGCGATATGCGCACAACATTATTTTCTAGGTTAAGTCGTTTAAACGTACCTGATAATTTGTTTTCGCGTTAAAAGCAATTCATCGTATATTACTGAGACGTGAAAAATACATTTGGTTGTACTTATCGCGCTTAGAGGATTTGATTGTCAGGATACAACGATACAATGGTACGAGTGAAGGTATAACGAAGGCTTTGAAAAATCAAGGTTCATTGACCTTATATGAAGCACGAAGAGCCATTGAGAATAGTTCGATCCTTTCTTCGTATCTAGGTTATGCACTTTTGAATATCTAAATTATACTAAGTATCGGGGACACTGGCTTTAACGTTCCAGGGCCGGTACCACGTAATACTAACGTGCATTTTTCAAGACACGCAATGCGCCAAGATAATACCGTTCGAACAGTCAGCACGAAAAGGAACTACAATTGGATTCTCCATATGAAAACATATCGAATTAATAATACAGATACGGATGGTATCATTAAATTACTTTAATTATAAACGATATCGGTATGCTGGTTTGCCTTGAAGAAATATCAATGTAAAATTGTGTAAAATTACAAAATGTATGCGTCACTTGTAATTAAATTTCTTAAGATAATACATATATATGTATATAGAAATGTTCCTATCGACACGGAGGTCTCTTCGCCGGGAAGGAATCAAGACTCAAGAGCGTCGGTGCTCGTCGCATAACGGGTTTTCGTGTAACGGGGTCGGTTCCTCTTTCCTCGTTCCTCAACGGAGCGGTGCATCGGCTTCGTGACCGCGAGGCCGGGACGCTGACCTACAATTCCATCGTCATCCGTTTCCCACCGGCTGGCGATCTTTCTTTAATCCAAGTACGCTTTTAGGCTACCTCATATAATTATACCTGCGGTATCCTACATGTAATTTGCTATTCCATCCTCATCTTCCGACTTAGGGATAGTTCCACAAAAGAGAACTTTGTCATCGGTGGTTAACGTAATACAATTCTACGAGCTAACGAGGACAGTGAAAATTCGAAGACAATGACAGCCAACAATCGTTCTATTGTCGAATTAAATTTTAAAAGACAATTAAAAATTCCAGAACGTATCGTAACATCGGCAGCGGTAAATTAATTATTGAAATTACGATCGGAGAAATAATCCATGATACAGCATTTTAAGATTGGAAATTCCAAGAAACGGTATCGCAAGAACCCATAGCTGTTCTGATTTCAACTTCGACAGACTCTTTCGGACTATGAACTAAAAAGAAATCGATAGTCTCTCTTGTTGTCAGCCGAATCCTTTTCTCTGTGCACGATGTATACGTTATTTACAGTTACGATTTTGAGGTTAGGATTTTTCTACGGGATTTCGTAATTCTCTTTTTTTTGCATTTTCGTATCTTTCTTTATTTTGCCATCTTGAAACGGTGACTTTAGCGTAGTGTAAAAATGCGCGTGCTTATCTTCATTTCAGGTTCCGTTTAAGCGCCTCGTATTACACGAAGCGTATCTCACTGGTTATCGTAATACTGGCGATAATTTTATCGCGACCGGCAACTTATCGCACTATGTACCGTACTGCGAGGTGTCGCTAATTGGAAATAACAAAACTCATAATGGTACCGAATGACGTTTTTGGGTCTGTCTCTCTCTCTCTCTTGTAACATTGTTATAAAACCCAGTTACACTATAGACCGACGTGTTGCGCGCATGCGTCATCGACGAAACTGTAATCTATTTCCAATTAATCAACATTTACCAAAATTCTTAAATGTCACACTGATAAGTTATCTTCGTGAAATTTTATTGATCCGTTACGCGGTATTGCTACTTACGCCTTATGGCCTACTTATGGCCTTGCTGAGATCAGTGACCTCTATTCGTCTAGCTAAATCCTCATGACCGGCCTTATTTACTGTGTCATGGGCCTCTTTGCCTTGATAGACGAACCACCGGAGTGTTCTGATCAAGATTAAAAACTACTGACCAACCGTAACTGTATTGACTGTTTAAACGCTAAAGTCAGACAGACCGGTAACTGTCTCTCCACGCGATTTAAAGAATCTTATAACTTTATTTAAATATAATTTTCAAAAAATAAATATAGATTGAACTCGTTTATCGGATATCAAATTTGGCTACCATCCAAACACACAGAATCGCTCAACTGTCGTTACAATGGTTTCGAACGTCTTTGAATTTTTTCAGACAGTCAAAAGTCTAAGTAAATAACACTGAATTCTTATCATGTTAACGCTATCTTGTGAACTATTTGTCTAGAATACTTTTTTCGTTTTTTTTTTTTAAATTTATTTTAGCATTCAATTCTATGTGTAGCAGATGCGACGATCAATGTACATACACAGTAGTACGAATATTTATAATCTTTAATCGAATCGTGCTCTCGTAGAAGAACCGAGGAAGAGTCTAAATGACTATTTATCTGAATGTAGACGATCTCTGTTATCTTAGCCTTATCACGTACCTTTTACCGATACCGTGCATATGCGAATACACGAGATCTATATTCCCAACTATTCAGACACTTGCAGTAAGATACTTAGGCACGTTTAGACTATCGGTTTTGGCACTTCTTTCTTTTTTCGGCTCCCTCGTTTGGTCATTAAAGTGTTACTCGCTGATGAATATTATGGATGAGAATAGGCAGACTAGTTATTCTTTAAAAATCATATATTATTTTAAGAAATTTTGTTTCTTTTTTATTGCGCTTGTATAAAGATTTGGACAGACGTGTGTTTTTTTTGTAGTTTTTAATAATTATTCTTGACACGTGTAAAATTCCTCAAATATCGTTGCATTGTAGTTTCATGTAAAAGTATGCAAACGTAAGTGTAAGGTGTACGTTATGCGAATTAATCATTGATTACGTGACTGTAATTATAATAATATCCGACGTGTAATATCCAACTGTAAACGAAACACGTGCAATTATTCCCATTCAGAAAATACATTCATGATATACAAATATATAGATAAACAAGTGTGCCGTCAGTGATCCATTATTTAACGTTTTATTTAAAAAAAAAAAAAAAAAAAAAAAAGTGAAAATAAATAATCTCGCTCGGAAAGGTATATTTGTAAAATTAAATTTTATCGTGTTTTTTCAAAAATTTCGTTGTCACTAAAATAAAAGCGTTGAAGTAATTTTATTTGCCATCGACGACCGCGAGTAATTCTGTATTTGTTTTAAAATTTTAATATTGTTGACTCTTTTCTGTTTCAGGAAGAGCGATTTGATTTGCGCGCAATGAGTCTAGACGTATCCATGAGTCCACTTGGAGAATCTAGAAAAAACAAAAACGAGAATCAGTCTTCAACGCACATCAAGAGGAGTCTTCGTCTTTGAAAGAAAGAAAAAAAAAAAAAAGTCTGCGAGTTTTCGTCTTCACGCACGCTCTCTTCCGTTATCTTCGAAGCGTTCTGTCGTAACGTATTTAATAATCTAGTCACTCAGGGAGATGGCCACAATGACAGGCGGCGACTATACTTCAGTCAAAGATTTCTATCGAGATCGCTCGATCTTCATCACCGGTGGTACAGGATTTATGGGGAAGGTCCTCGTGGAGAAGCTGTTAAGATCCTGTCCTGGGATAAAGAATATTTATTTGCTAATAAGGCCGAAGAGGGGACAGGATGTGCAGCAAAGGTTACAGGAACTTTTGAATGGCCCGGTACGTTCAATATTTTTATTACTTTTCTCTTGTCTCTTTAATTTTATTTTTCATTTTCTTACGTATCGTTCTTAATTGTTTTTATAATCCTGTATTGATTGCCTTTTTAATCATACTCAACAGCTGTTCGAGAAACTGCGCCGGGACTGTCCATTGGAGCTGACGAAAATAATACCCGTAGCCGGCGACGTAACGGAATCTGAATTGGGTATCTCGGAGATCGATCAGGAAACACTGATTCGATATGTTTCGGTGGTGTTTCATTCGGCAGCTACCGTCAAATTTGACGAGGCCTTAAAACTATCTGTAACCATCAACATGCTTGGAACTAAACGCCTTGTCGAACTGTGCCATCGCATGCACAACCTTGAGGTAAACACATTAAGAATACGTGCTAGCACGTTATAATAATTCAACATATACATAAAAACATTGGTACGTGTTTCCACGTAGAAATACCGATGATTTTACACATGGTGTAAAACTTTGCGATTACGTCCTAATGAATAACACAAAAAAATACTTTTGAGTATGACTTCCTAGAAATCTTAATCTAAGAGTTGGACTATGACTTGTTTGCCAATCCTCTATGTCAATAGCTACGATATATTAAGTTGTATTAACATTAGAATCTGACATATACTTTGCACCCATTAGTCAAGCAAACGTGGTTACAAGGTTATTATTTATGTTAATACAAGGTTTCCTGGTGACAATTGTGTATTACTGTCGTATACGCTTTATGCTGTTGGGTTGAAAAGTTGAGTAACTAATGCAAATTCAAGTGTCTCAGCAATCTGTTGCATCGGTGTCTAAATGTTCAACTATTAAACACTGAGGAAGTGTTTAGATAAATTATGCATGCGGCCTAATGATCGATGCTGCTGTTTTTTGTTTTTTTTTTTATTGAACTTTCAAAACAGTGTAGAATAATAAATAATGTCTAACGAGTTTTGTGGTATTGAAAGAATTTTGTCTTCTGTCATCAGGCTCTCATTCATGTCTCTACCGCTTATTGTAACTGCGATCGTAAGGATGTGGGTGAGGAAATCTATCCAGCACCGCAAGATCCTGAACAAGTGATCGCTTGTACGAAATGGATGGATGACGCCTTGGTCGACGAATTGACACCTAGATTGATTGCCGGACGACCAAATACATACACGTTTACCAAAGCATTGGCCGAAAGGATGCTCCTCAGGGAGAGTGGTAGTTTACCTGTGGCAATAGTCAGACCGTCTATCGTACTGTCATCATTCAGGGAGCCAGTAGCTGGTTGGGTCGATAATTGGAATGGTCCAACTGGAATAATAGCTGCTGCTGGTAAAGGTTTCTTCAGGTGAGGACAAAGTCTACGATTGAAAAAGAGTTCGTGTGTGAGGGGTAGATGAATAATACAATACTTCTATTACAGGACAATGCTGTGCCATGAACAGAAGGTCGCTGATCTCGTTCCGGTTGACATTGTCATTAATTTGATGATATGCGCTGCCTGGAGGACAGCGACTCATCGTTCCGAAAGTATCACTGTCTATAACTGCTGTACCGGCCAACAAAATCCTATAACGTGGAAACAATTCGTCGATCTGTCTTTCAAATACAGTCGATTACATCCAGCCAACGATGCAGTCTGGTATCCGGGTGGCTGCTGCCGAAGTTCCACGATTCTCAATCAATTGTGCATAACGTTTCAGCACAAAATTCCGGCTCACGTCTTAGATCTACTTGCGCGCATCAGAGGTACGCGACCAATAATGGTTCGTGTTCAAGAGAAGCTGGAAAAGGCAGCTCAATGTTTGGAGTACTTCAGTACGCAACAGTGGAACTTCATGGATGACAATGTTAGGAGGTTGGGAGAAGAGCTCAGTCCCGAGGACAGGCAGACGTTTATGTTTGACGTTAAGCAGATCGACTGGCCGTCTTACTTAGAGCATTACATCGTGGGAATTCGACAATTCATCCTCAAGGAAAGCCCGGATACACTGCCAGCTGCCCGCTCACACATCAGAAAGTAAGTTCAAGTTTTCTGCATAGTTTTAATAAGTGGCAGAACTAAGACAACAATCCTATTTATTGATCCTTCATTTTCCTTTACAGATTATACTGGCTGCACCGGGCGGTGCAATTTGGAGCGCTGTTAATAGTGCTGCGTGTCTTTCTGTCGCGCAGCTCCTTGGCACGATCAGCCTGGTTCTCTCTTTTGTCCATCGTGCTCCGCATGTGCCGCATGATTGTTTGACGGCTCAGAACCCCGGTTGACGATAATAATACGCGTAATAAAAAGCAGAAGCTAACTTCAGAGCATAATCTAAAGGCGCGAAAGAACGCCCCTCGACCTTACCGCTCAGCCTCCCCGACGATAAGGCTCTATTTGCACTCCCATGAGTTGGCCTTTTCAATGTTTATATTCGTTCGTAAATATTAGCGATGGCTAGGGGTGTGTAATTCCTTTAAAGAATGTCGGCTACCGATCGAATCGAACGAGCGAGCCGCAAAGACACCTGCAATCCGTTTCAATTAATTATGTAAGTGACGAATTGCAGCGTTACTTCCTATCGTGCCATAAGCAGGCTCATTCTTTTAGAAAGCTTTCAAAAGACGTAAACCTGTGTACACCCTTATAAAGGCAACTGTTATTACATTAGAACGCGTTTAATAAGTTCAATAATAAAAATCGCACCGAATACATTAATAAACGGCGCTTTTTATTATTATTACCTACGATTGACAGAGTTTTCATCCTGATTCTCTTATTGTAATGCAAGGAATGAATTAACGAACTCGCCTGCTAGCTCCTTGTGACCGTTTTCTCTAATTATCGAGATCCTATCTTGAAAATTATTCAATATTACATGAGTGTCGATGGACCGCGACTTTGATTCGTGGCGGGAAACATGAATTTGTGATATTAATACAATTAACGACGTACGGACTTAACGAGAAGAAGCTTACACACGACTCAAAGCTTCTCCACGTTGCGTAGGGCCCGAATTAGCTAATACCAATCGCTAAATCATACGAAGATTCGTCTACGTATCGTATAAGAAGACACCCATCCATTTTTTATATTCGTCGGTATCTGGCATTCTTTTCTTGTGCTCTTCTACGCTGTGAGATACCTAGCTCAGATATTTAGAAATGGATTAAATGGAATACTAGATTATATCCCAAATTCTCATTACCTCTACGAGCGTAAGGACGTCGGAGATGGTGTAACGAGCTTAAAGTCGTTAATAAATACAAGACACAAACAAATTATAGAGTACATATTTCGAGTCAATGTCAATTGAGCATATGGCACTGACTTGATATAAGCACTTGAAGGGAAAAAAAAAAAAAAAATATCTCAAGGTATCTTACATATTTATTGTTATCGTCTAGTATAGTCTTAATCTTTGGTAAAATTTTAAAGGCATCGGCAACTCGGAAACGTATAATTAATAAATTGTTATTTTATTGTTTAGGTTAAAATTATAACATTTGTTTATCAACGGACGTGATGGGAAATCAAGCGCGGTAGCCTTCGTGTCAGTTAAAAATGATAATTTAAAGAGAAAATGAAAGAAATATCGAGTCTGTTGCATGATAATTGAAAAGTAAGTGTCGTAATTTTAATATGTATCGTGGTGTACCTCGAGTACTTCTGCTATCGGCAAAATGCGTTTCTATTAAGAAATTGCTATAGAATTAAGGGTAGGAGGAGTGGGGTCTCGCTACCTTTCATAAAGGGTGTAACCGTTAGACAGAGATGTTAAACTTTTTTGTATCAAGTTGACAAATTGATGCAAGAGACTCGGATATTATATATAAATAAAAGGAACGAAGCGGTTCTTATGAGAAAAATTGAGAAAACAAAAACCAGGTGGCATGCGTGATTTGAGTCCTATACGTGTATTGTAATATATATATACTTAAGTTCGCTGACTTGCAGTCGTGCGACAGGTCCTTTGGTTTTGATGCGGAGTAAAAGGTATAGTCTATTCTCTAGGTATACTCTAGTCTCTAGTGATACTTCCTGAATAAAATAGAAGAAAAATGTATTCCCCAGTACATCAATTACCAAGACATAATGGTGAATGCATTACGCAGTCGTTTTATAAGTTGTACATCGTTTGCGCGATGATTCGCAATTAAAAGAATTAGTAAAATTCGTGGAAAACTAAAGGATAATAGGGAAAATAATAGTGTTTCACGAAATGCGATCGATTCGCCTGATTCTCGAGGATTCATTATCCGTATTTAATGAAATTGTTGAAAATTATATTCTTGCTTTATTGACGATACCTCATTTAGCGTTTTGTAATACGAATTAACTTTTGATACCCTTATCTTAATTCTCGAAAGTTATGGATAAATCATTGCGCTAATGATAAAATACAATAGGCTATTACCGTTTTAAAGGCACATACGTATTTTACAGAATTTTTATAATTGTAGTCGATTTTATTTGCCGCTCGTTGCCAGTGTCTTTGAGATATTCAAATTGCGAATAGTTTAATCCTTGATTCATTTTTAAATGGAGGGTATTTAAACTTAAGCTATTTGTTATCTAAGTCGGAGTGGGCTTCCCCTATTTAACGAAAAAATTGAAAAACATTGTTTTACCATCTATCGTTCACTGCTGCCAACAAATGAATATTGATGAAGAAAAAACGAAATAAGGAGGAGAAAAAAAATGCGTAAGGAAAGATTTAACAAATTAATTACTAAAACTAAGAAATTGATGAATTACGATTATTTAGCGTCAGAGACTAAAGAAGAAGAGGCGGGGAAGTGGATAAGGAGATTATGGTAGCGCTGCGAAGGTCACCTCCAGCTAGTCTCGTCTGTAATGTTATCCGGTCACATGATGCATACAACAAAACAATATTTAATATTATTAATTTAATTAACATTATACTGTACTATTATAAAACAGATTAAAAAACAATGAACTATTGCAGAAATTTATTAACATTTACTGGATCACCATAACTGTATGTTTCAATGTCGATATAGACTGTTTTTTGGGTTCCGTAGAAATCTAAGAACCCTAATGGTTTCGGTCAGTCTATGGACCGATTAAGCTAAACTTTGGTACACAGACGTAGATCGATAACCCAAAAACAGAAATGATAACAGTTAAACAAATCTTTTTACTCCCCCCCCCCTCCCCGCAGACTAAAAAGTGAACTCGAAATTTTTTATACTCACCCCATCGAGGTGTCTTTTAATAGATCTCCCCAAATGCAATCTAAAAGGTTCTTAGACCTTTTCATTTTAATCCTTCAGTCACGAGATATTTGTTTTCCAAGTCGTTATCAGAATGCCCCCCCCCCCCCCTCTAGTTTCTAAACTATCTATGCAAAAAATCTGAAAAAATTGCAAAATGTAACTTTCAATTAATACATTCAATCAAAATTATAACGAACACTGTAGCAAAACACTGTTTTTCATTGCTTGATCTGATTCACTCTTTCATTTACATATTGCATATGCAGCTCCGGAGATTGGCCTTTATATAAATGTAAAATTTCTACATTTAATAAATCAATTTGACTTTGATTTTGGCTTCGGCTTCTTTTTTTGTGGGTATTACATCTTTCGCCTATCACGACTACCGAATGACTACGGAACCCGTTCACATGCGTGCCCAACACGCTACTTGACTACTTTCTAAAAAATTAATTATATGTATAATAATTCATTAGCAACATTTAAATATAAACAGACGCCTTATTTACTGAATTAACAAAATATATTTTACGAGACGTTACAACCTTTTAACCCTTTGAGTGCTATGGGCGCATACAGTATGTCCGGCATGCGTTTAAATCTTAAGAGCTCCGCACTCAAAGAGTTAATTAGGCAACAGTTTTTTACCTATTTGAAAAATTGGCTATAATATAATTTATGACTTTTAGTACCCTATTTCACGTTTTTTTTTTTTTTTTTTTTACATTATTCGCAAACTTTTATTACAATAACTAAATTGCTTTCTCCGAAATATTAAACATACCAACAATATACGATCGGACAGGTATTTGAGTTCTAAACGTTTATTCAAATCTTCTACAATTATTTCTTACAAATGAGTCAATTAAGTTTGAATAGTTTCAGTAAAAACTATATGTAATAAATAAATGTGGGACTGGCTCCCTGGGCTCGTTCGCGGGTCCGACGCCCCGGCGCTGTGCGCGCTGGTAGAGGGAGAAAAGGGGCCAAAAGTCGTTCGAAGCCCAGGGACAAAACAGGATCGTACCTACGATGTCAGATATCAATACTTTCTCTTTACTAATGAATCTTCATTGGATTTTCGTTCACCATTTAATATTTTTATTCATATTCCTACATAAATAAAAAATTATTTTTCGAGCGGATTATACTTCTGGCGATCCTTAATATACTGGCTAAATCATAATACAAGAATTTTGTTATGAGCTTTGAGATACTTTACGCTGGTATACTAGCTATATTGAAATCCTGTACACATTATATAGAAATTTTATTCATAACCGGAATTCTTTAGAAACATAAAAAAATACCATATGTCTTGTTGTTTTGAAATAAAGTTTTTACAACTTCTTATTGAAGTCAAATAATTACCTATCTGTGATAAACTGAAAAAAAAAACACTTTAATGAGAGACAAACAGTGGCATGTTCAGTATATAATAGTTGAATGCAAAATATCCACTGCTTATAAGAACGCTGTACTTTATAACGCGGTATATCGTTTTGAATATGGTAGTTATTCTTTGTATAGCAGATATAGACTCTTCATTCTGCTTCATTAAATGCTTTCTGATTCCTAATATATAGAAATTAATATATTCTTTCCAATTTATATTCCTTACATTAAAATTAAATATTGTTTGATCGGTGGGTGATAACTTCTGGTACAAATCATCTACATTTTTTATGTGAAAGATCCATTGATGGTTAAAAAAATATTGAACGTTCTGCAAGTATATACCGATCTTTTTATGCGAACGGCGAAATCTGCAAAGAGGTAAAAACAATGTATAATTATATTAAACTACAACAAATAATTTTATCAAACCAAACGCACATTGGCTTTTTCCGTATGCTCCAAGCATATAAATCCATTATATTGACTAAAATGTATTGTAAGATGTTCCATTTTAAGAAATGTTGCAATCGGCTCGAACTCAATTTGAGCTTTGGAGTGAAAAAGCCGCTATAAAGTCCGTAAATGCAGTTACAAGCATTAACATGTTCTACGAACTGACGCCATGTGATTGAATTAAACGGACCTGACACATTATTATAAATCGGTATTTCCGTTTCATGATTTCGGTCTTTTCCTGTGCATCATCAAAAATTCATTATAAAACTCAATTGTACAATATCAATTATAACAAGGAAATTAGTTATACGCATGAGACAACAATAGACGTACCGGCCTGCCAAGCAGCAGCAATCATGAGATTAACACAAACGTCTATTGGAATTAAATCAACAATATGTTTTCCATTAAGAGGTAGACTCTGAACAAAACCATGTTTAGCACATAAAATTACAGCTGCTGGTCCATTCGTACTATCTATCCATCCCGGTTCCGGTTCTTTCCAACTTCCTGTTACAATCGATGGACGTACAATGGCTACAGGTAACTTTTTTGCATATCCATTTACAACCTGTTCTCCCAATGCTTTTGTGAAGGTATACGTATTTGGATGGTCTTTTAATAATCTGAAAATAGAAAATATTTGTAAAAACAAATTGTAGAAGGAACTTCATAATTACAATAGTCATCCATATTTCAATCTTAACGTTATTTCTTATTTTACGGTTATAAAGCAATCCGGTTGGTGGTGGAATGTGGTATTCAAAAATTGTACGTAACACAATAAATAAAAAAACGATCTTTCTTCTCTATTAAAAAAAAGTCTCCTTAAATATGAATTTCGATTTTCACGGATTAATAGATAGATTTATCTTTCGTACTAATTTGCCGCGTAGATTTGTAGCCTCGATAAGACTTTCTTAATTGCTTATAATGTTCCAGTAAACACAATGTCACAATTACACATCATGTTTGTTTACCCACTCAAGATTTATGTGCTTTAAGTATTTCATAGCTGTTTACATTCTTAAATAGGAAACATTTTAACATTGCCGAAATGTAGGTACAGTGGAACCTCCCCTATCTTACCTACTGCGGAGACATGTAAATTATGTGAACAATTAATCAGATACGAAAAATGTTCAGTTGGTTTTCCTCTTTCATAATTTCATATGAAATGAATAAATTTTCGATCTTAAAAACTATTACATAATTATAAACTTCCACATGGGAGAAGCGGATTTTCACCTCGTGCTCGGGCAGCAAACCTCGCACTCGGCAAAAATCACGCACTTCCCTCCGTAGTAGCATAAAAAAAGGGATATTTGCATAACTTTTACAAAATCTAATACACTTCAATGAAGTAAATGTTGAAAATAAAAAAGACTTACCGCGGTGTAACGAAGTTCAAAATATCATCATCAAAATCATCCAACCACTGAAGACTTTTTTGAACGTCAACAGGAGCCTCGTAAATCCGTTCTTCAATTATTTTATGAGTGCTATTCGCATAAGCGGTAGACACGTGAATAACAGCCTCGAGTTTTTTCATTCCACAACATAATTCCATAAGAGCTTTTGTCGCAGCGACATTCAACGTAAGGGCTAACCTGAGACACTCCGTAAATCTTACAGTGGCAGCCGTGTGGAATACGACGGATACTGTTTTTTCAAGTATTTCTCTGTCCTTCTGCCAAATGCCCAAGTATGGTTTACTCAAGTCTCCAGGAATAGCATGGATCCTGGTCGTAAGGTCACCCAGAGTCATCTTGACGTGATTGAAGATATTGGACCCTATGAGTTCTTTGATCCTGTCATGGGATTCGCAGCCTTCCTTCCTACGTACCAAGACGTAGATCGGTCCGACATCTGGACAGGATCGTAGAAGCTTTTCTGTAAGAACTTTTCCCAAGAAGCCTGTTGCTCCTGTGATAAACACAGACTTTCCGGCGAACCAGTTTGCGATATCCGAATTTTCGCTCATAGCTTATGATCTATAGATTTATCTCTCTGGATTCAACTAATTTTTTGTATACTTCCTGGATACGTCTATTTTATTTTCTGACTTGTATTTAATACCGCAATTCTATTGAGAGTCCTTAAGCGTAATTTATTAATTTCCAATCATGAGCACAATTTATTTCACCTGCGAGGTTCTTTCTATGAATACTTATTTCGTCAAATATTCTACTCCGTAATATACTCAATGATGTCTTTCTCTTATTCTTGCACTGTATATATTCTCCCCGCTCAAATTTTTAAGACTTCTCCCCACTCAGAGACACTCGCAGAATCACCACTCGCACGTTGTATACAGGTTTTTTGCCAGCTAAAATTTTCATTCAACGCGATTGCACTACTGATATTAAATCTACGTCGAAATTGAATTTAGTTTGAATTACCGAATCCAAATAAGTTTGTACAAAGATATTAAAAATAATGACGGAAAAATAGAAATCTAAACGTTTTACATTGTACTTTCTAACATATTCGTGAGCAGTTCCAACGAATAAACTTGAGTCTAGCAATAAGACATTTTTTTCGTGCGATATCCCATGTTTACGTATTTCTAGAATAATCACTTTAATTATGGTAAACAAGATTATTATCTTTCTGTTTTTCATATTTCTCTTGAATAAATTTAATATTCCGTGTCAGGTCTCCGACATATATGTATTGTGCTCTGTCTCTTCAGGTATCGATTTAATATCGAGAATGGTTCGCCTAATTAAAATTCATAAAATCGATCTTTATTTTGTCGTTGATTTAAAAAGAAAAACCTGCGCCGTTGATTAGCCTGCGTCATACATTGTCGACATAAAAACACAATTTCACTTGTAAATAAACCAGAAACTCGTTAAATTGCACACATTGTATGTATCACTGCTGCTGCTATAGAAAAATATAGAATTTATAATATATTTAATGTAAGTGAATAAAATTGTAATGCAACCAGTTAAATCGTTATTAACATATCGATGCAATAACTTGTAACATATTTTAATTATATTACAGTAAAATGTTGCTCTGAGCAAGAATTAATAACTAAAGTGCGTCTGAAATGTTGTTTTCATTTTAATATTACGCTTTATACCCTGTTTTGCAATTGTTATATTTATATTATACACCGGTGCTCTTTGACAGGTTATTATTAAGCAACACTGTATAGACTGCATCGAAATAACGTATTTGACACTTCTTTTTAAAATGCTGAATGTTTTGTATCGATATACCTATACGATCATAAAGTTACTAAATCTGCCATTTCGTAACGCTACTGTTTCGACGCTGCGTCTTCTTAGCTGGTCAGTACCGTCAGTCAAATATTTTTGCATGTCCTTGAAGCCGCTTTTAAATTCTCAAAAATAATTTCAATGGACTGTAGAACTATGTTATACATTGAGTAAAAAGTAAGAGTCATTAATGAGATGGTAGTGATTTTTTTCAAAAATTTCTTTATAACAACAAAAGGGAATCAAGGTCAGATCGATAATTATTAGCACGTAAAAATAATTCACAGTATTGTACAATTTTCGTTTAAGCTAAGAAAAAATGTAAAAACATTTAAAACGCATGATCGTATTGAAACTTAATATTGGTGCCCACCTGTGGAACGGGGAAGGGAACCCGGTGACCAGGAAGGGGACGGAGGGGTCGCCCCGGGTCCAGGGGGACAGGTTAATTATAATTTTCGAAGTTAAGTTTAGTTTTTCGTTTGTTCATCGAGCTTTAACATGTAAGGCCCTTTCAAATATAGTAAAGGAAAGTGACCAAATATGGAATAGTATCCATAATATGGAATACCACTATTTTTCTTAAAAAATCGATTCGAGACGA